>JAAGNO010001741.1:0-13906 GCA_033439905.1 Ceryle rudis
AAGATTGGATGTGGCACTTAGTGACATGCTCTAGCTAGGTGGTGTGGTGTCAGGTCTTAGGCTGGACTTGATAATCTTGGAGGTCTATTCCAGCCTCTGTGATAATTCTGTGTGTAAATTCTGTGTGTAAAGCCCAGTAAGGTGGGACTAGATAAATACACTAGTAGGAAGAGAAGAACAAAGGAATTCTTGCAAGAATAGCAGAGGTAAGGATAGAGACACTTGAGTGGGTCTGAGAGAAACAGAGACACCAAGCCAGACTCTCAAGTTTTCCTAAGCTAATGAGAGCCTGCAATGTGAAATCCTGACCCCATTGAAGTCAATGGGAATTTTGCCAGGACTACACTTGGTTTGGGATTAAGCTTTCTGATGAACCAAGCTGAGCCCATACCTCACTATCCACTTAATGAGCCCTTCAGGCTTCACACAAAATTGCTTAACATTAATTCCCTTAAAAGCAACACAACAACAAAATCTTGGGAGTTTTGGGGTTTTTTTTTATCACTATGACAGATCCATAGAATTTGTTCTATTTGTTATACTGTAAGTATTCCCCAGAAATTTTGTACCTTGTGCATACTTATGTCCTACTTATTTAGGACAAATAAAGTTCAAAACTGAGTCTGGCTATTTCTAGAGCAATAAGGGAATGAGGAGTGCTCATCCTGCCTCCAGTGGGTTTAGAAAACATGGGCTAGGTTTTGGCATTTTGGGGCTTATCCCGAAGGACACTAAGCATTGTGCTCTAAGCAGCAAGTTCAGCATACAGCCTCACATCTGTGCTATCTGTCCACTTCAGACAAACTGGACCACAATTTAAATACTTTGCTTGACTGGGACCTATCTCATGGGCCACACTTGGAGTAATCAGGCTTCAAAATGAAGAGAGGGGGGAACCCAAATCCAAGGAAACCATGCTTCATATGTACTGCTTAATTTGAGATTTCAGATGAGAGAAAAGGCTGAAGACTGTTTCTAGGTCATATGTTTATCTCACAGGGAAGCAAAAGATGTAATAATAGGTTCTTTTGTCAGTTCTTTTAAAGGATGACTTAGTGTCTGTCATAGGCAAGACACTGCAGATATTTAGCAATATTATAATTTCTGATTGAGCAGTTCTGTAGGAAGAGCAGTTTGTGGCAGATAAAGTATGAATTCATGAAGGATAAATATTTTCAGATTTAAATGTCTGTCATTTACGTTTCCAGAGAACTGTAACCAATAAACAGTAAAATTCTCTACATTTTAGCTTTGTATAATAAAAGTGCTTGTTGCAGAGCCTTCGCATTTAGAAGTTGAATTCCAGCCTTAAATACATACCAGTGTTTATTTTCTTCCTGCATTGGTGGTGTCTAACTACCTTCACGATAACTTCCACTGAAGCTGAATGTGTTTTTTCAAGATTCTTGAGACTAACAAGAGCCACAGGTGCAATTGCGACACCAAGAACTGAAGGAGAAATGATAGCACCCTCTGCTGTCATTTTAGATGATTACCTTAAAGATTTCTATATTAATCTCAGTAGTTTTCTCTTGTCTGGAAAAAAGCCTCCAGGATATTTGGTTCATAATTTTTAATTTACGTTAGAAAGACTGACTGCCTTGTGATTCATTTCCGGTTTATTGTTATGTGACTAATATTCCACAATCAGTATTGGTTTAGCTTTTGGGATCTAAATAGAACTGTATGCCATCCGCTTATGTGAGATAAGAGTCACCTTTCAAAATACACGTTCTCTTTCAATAAGTGTGGGGTTTATCATACATGCACACTGAATTTCAACATACAATTTCCAAAACCCATTCTCTGACTGATGAGCCTGAGCTAGACAGCTTTTATCTTCACTTCTGTAATTCCTACAGCTAACACTGGAAAGCTGCACAATACGAGTTGAGATTACATCTCCTTTTTCCCTGCTGCAGAGAAAGCCAATTCTGACAGACTCTCCCAAAGATGTATTTCTGGATCAACTATGGAGGCCTAAAGGGATTTAATTTCAGATTTAGGAGCTGAAGTACAATTTACTTTACATAAGATAAATATACACTCTCTCCTTCTCTAATTCCTATTTCCTTCCTGGGATGGATGGATGTTTGTGGGTTTGAGGTAAATAAGTTATAAAATACAAGAAAAATCACATATACAGAGACTCTTTAATTATGCCTTTATGTAGGTGGACTTTTTTGCTGTAGAACTGATTGGATAGAACTCAATTTTGGTTTAATTCGCTCTCATGTATTAACAGAATGAAATACATTGGATTCATATTATTGTGTACTACACAAAAGCATCTGTGTCTCCAGACTGTGGGATACTGAAAAGGGAGCTCTGGACCAGTACCAAGGAAATCCTTTTCCTTAGAAACGTTATGTGGTGTATTGAGCCAAAATTGGATCGAGTCTTCCTGTATATTTAATGCTTGTTTCATTAAATTGAGTTCACTTTCAGGTTTTCCAATTATTGCTTTTTCTTTCCAGAGGAAATTTAGTATTCTGACCACTTCTTTTTCTTTAATGTTCTGTATCAACAGTTTAAATTGAAGTAGTAGGAAAAATTCTGTGTTCATTAAAAGAAACTGTTCTGCCGGTAGTGATTTTAAAACAGTTGCTATCAATACTCATTCACATTCTTGAATAAAAGTGATTTTAAATAGAAAAGTGGAAAGTAAATACTGGTCATATACAAGAAATAGTGGAATTTTTATGGAGAACAAACAACTGTTTGGCCCCATCCCTGGAGACATTCACGGTGGGGCTTGATGAAGCTCTGAGCAACCTTCTCTAGCTGAGCATGTCCCTGCTCTCAGCAGGGGGGTTGGACTAGATGACCTCTAGAGGTCCCTTCCAACCCAGACATTTCTAAGTTTCTATGTTTCTATAATTATGCCAGCATTGCTTTAGCTAGATGTTGTTGCCCATATTTATTAGCATGCAAGTAAGAAAACAAAACCAATGGGAATCAAGATGACAGAACCAGCCAGGATGTCAATGGGCATCTGCTGGTGCATAGAAATCACTAGAGCTGCATGTACATACATTAGCAAGTATTTGACCTGATATTCCTTATGGGTGATGCAGGTCTAATGCAGTTTTACAGCATGGATCACCCCAAAACAGCCAAACATGAGCAAGCATCAGGCACCTGGGAGCACCAGATGAAGGAGCTGTAGCATCATGTCAGGCAGATCTCAGATGAGAGCATGCTACAACTCTGCCTCCACCTTCCTGCACTGCACCACGGACCAATAGTAAGAGCAGCAGGGTCATGGCTCAGGAACAGTAAAGCGAAATCTTACAGAAAGAAATTTAGGGGAAATTTCTGTACACAGTTCTCCACATTGTTTCCCTGTTACCGACATCTCCCTCTCTACAAAAGTCTGCTTTTTCACACCTGCTTATGTCCACCAGGTGGTAGCAAAAAGGCGTTATTGTAAAGGGAAGGGTTTCTAGTGTTCCTCTTTCCAGCTGGGTGAATGCACCCACCTTCACCAGTGCCCCCGCATATCAGCTGCGCAGATAAGATGGTGGTGGTAGTGGTTAGGTGGGAGGGAAACTCTGAGGAACATCAATTTTAGGGATCCAGGACTAGGAATTTGCTAAAGAGTAAATGCTTCTCAAACTTCAAGATGTGAGGAAGCAAAGTTGCAGCAAGTGCTCTGCTTTTTCAGAACTACAAAATAGGGAGAAGGGAAATGCTTGGGGATGTTCTCATTGAAAGCATCCCCCAAACCTGCAGAGGAATCCTGTGTTGCCAGATTCCTCCAGCCATGATGTCACACGCACAAGTTGTCAAATCTGTGGAGGTTTCCACGTTCAGCTTCATTGTTTCAGGGTACACTACATACAGTAAGTCCATCCCTAGGGAAAACGGCAAAGAGGGGAGCAAGGTAAAGGCAGTTCATGGTGTTCTGATGGCATTATTGCTTCATTTAAAATTACCTACAATTAATAAATGAATTGAACTATCTGTTGGGATGAAGATTCAGGTACAAGCTTAAAGACCCAAACATTGACCTCCTTCTATGCCACATCTGTAACACTGCTAGCGCTAGAGCGTAGTAAATACATATGAAACTTCTGATCTCATAGAAGTTTTATTCTCCCATACAGGGAAGAATATCTTTTTTAAATGGAAGACTATTATTTTTGGTGAAAACAGAGCAAAAGAACTGCCTCAAAATAATTAGGGTATTTACATGGGAAAAGAAATAAAATAAGAAAGATCTTTCATTCAAATCCCAGCCCTTCTTGATTCAGGGCTAGCAATTGATTCCAATAAGCAGCTTTACCAGTGACTGTAACCACTAGATTAGTGCTACTGGGTCACCTCATGGGACTCAATGATGTAGTCTGTCTCTGTCCAGCCTCTGCTTATTTTCAGGTCTCTCAGCATGCTAATCTCAATTACCACACTACAGGAAACATCTTCTGCTGAAACATTCTTGCAATATATTTGGATTACAAAAAAAGTGTCTTTATTTGGAAAATTGCTCCAGGAACTCCTGGCCATCTCTGTTCAATGGAGCAGGAAGACCATGATTTCAGAGTGAAAAAGCAAAGCTCAGCAAACTGCCTGTTCTCCTCTTGCTCATACAACCAACTAACCAAAAAAACCCAAACCAACCCACAAACAAAAACACAAAACCAAACCAACAAAAACCCACATAAAAAAACCCACCCAACTAAACAAACCAAACCAAAACCCCAAACATCAGAACAAAACTAGTAACTCTTTATTAAAAGTAAATATTTTCAAGAAAAAAAAATTCAGAAAATGTCCCAAGTCAAACAGGACCAACTACATTAGATTTGCATACCTGCAGGTTTGATTCACAGGCAAGGTAATCAATAATCTACATTTTTCCTGATATTAGCAACATCCTAGAGGTAGTGCATTCATAAGGATAAACTGTTCAGCAGTTTATTCAGTATGTTAATCACAAGCAAGCCTTTCCTGAATGTCAGGCAGTTCTGTACTTCTTCTATCCCTTTTTTTTTTCTTTTCCCCTTTAATAAGGCAATATTAAAAACACACAAAAACATCCCTGGTTTATTTGACTGTTACCTAACTTCAAATCTTTTTATCCTTTTCACAAGACAGTTTTGCCTCAAAACTCAATCCCTGTGGCACCTCCATTTCCTCATATAAATCATTTGTCACAGTTCCCACATTTAAGTTGCAACCAGTCTTGCTCCACTTTTAGATTTCACTGTGAAAGGAATGCTTTAAATCAAGGTGAATACGTTTCTGTTACTATGGTGGACTTCACAAAAGCTTTTCCTGATGTCAGATCTTCTCTGGCCTCTTGACAAATACCATTGCATTTGTAGATGAAAGTTTTCCCACTAACAGGATATGTAGCCTTTCACCTCTAAAATGCTGTTTTGAGACTTGCTCTTCTCAACTGCCAAACACGTGCCAAAGAGCATCAATTTACATTGTAAGAGTTAAAGTATCTTGATCTAATTTCCAGGGAAAGGGCGTTCACAAAGCATAGAAGACTCCATTCGGCCTATTTCTTTTGAGACTAGCCTTGCTAACCAAAGAGTTAATAATCAGAAACTAAAGTTAGTCCAGCTCAATTATAAACTAAAGTGGACATTTTTGGTAAGTCACACATTGAAGTAGCTTACAGATTTGGCAAAAATTAGATTTGGTGAGGGAGAGGGTGTCCAGTGACCAGAAGCATGTATCGCATGGGTCATGCTCATGGAAGCTTTTAAACCTTTGCTTTACCTCCTGTCAGCAACAAAGGGGTAGTGACTGCAGCATCCCCTTCTCACTTAATAATTGTTTGCCTCTGTGCTGGTGCCTAGCAGTTCTTTCCCCAAATTAGGGTCAGCATACAAGCAGAAGAAGAGGTACCCTTTTTTTCATGCCTGAACCATATCTATTCCATTGTTAAATAGAATACTCTGTTACCATGTTCTTCATGGATGATGGTCCAGGAGCAGCAGTAGTAATAAACTCTCTTGCCCTGTGCAATTTCATTAACCTTGTTCAGTTTGTGACTATGAGCTTTGCAACCTCAAGTGTCACCTTGTTTTCTCCCGTCAGATGTATGAGTTAGTCATGCACAGTTTTATTTATAAATGTAACATGACTTTGTTTATCTGAGCCCCAAAGCTTTTGGGTAAGCACAGAACCTAGCAAATGGGGATGCTGGCCCTGGGTGTAAAATCCAACATTTTCTGAGTATACTGTGCTGCCTGAGTAAGATCAAGCAAACATCTTAAGGAAATGGGAGACCATAAGGAAAGCAAGCAGAAGAGGACTTCAATTAAAGTTAAATACAAAGGCTTTACACACACACACATATAACCCCCCAAAACAAACAAAAAATACCTTGCTGAAACCCGTACACACCATGCATAGAGACAGGAAAGAGAGGGCTGCTCTTTTAGTATGACCTGTACCATGCTGGTGCAATACAGATATTGCAGTTGGGTCTTGCCAGTCCTCCTGTCACAGCTTGCCATGTTAACCTTTTGGGGGGAGTATGGGAGGATGGTAGCTGCCCTGGGACTGCTCTGCTGAGCCTTTATACTGTTCTGGCAGCTGCAGTAGGCAGGCTTATTTTTCAGTCATTTTCCATTTTTTTGCTCTACAAAACATGTCTTTGGTTCTGGCAGGTTTTTCCCTTGTCTTCCTGGTGAATGCTGAGGTGAAGAAACTGCTTTTTCCCATCACTATCTAGAGCATCCATGAACAACTTTCCCTTGGCTTAAACAGTCTTTCACAGACCTTTTGTTCCTGGCATAATTATCAAAGTCCTACTTTGTCTTCACAGACAGTCTTTTACCCTTGCTTGTCACATCCTTTGTTGCTTTCCTGACATTTCTGGTTTTGTTGACCTTTTTCCATCATTTTCCTATTTCTTTGGCTTTGTGACGTTGCGTTGATCCTACTGATTTATTTTTTACTGTGTCCTTATCTACTCCACACCCTAATGTTGAGATAACTGCAACAACTGCAATGTTGAGATAACTGCAACTAAACAACATAACATCCATAGTTTTTCTCTTTCCTCTAAAAGAAAGAAACAAACAAAAGAGTAGGTGTCCTGCCTGAGTTGTTTAGGAAGTTAAATTGTATGTCATAGGTATGAGCACAATACTTACTACCTTCAATTTTTTTCAGTCCTGGAAGCCATTTTATTTTACAGAGCACCAGTTAGGGCCAGTAATCAAGGTCAAGAGGATACATGAACCTTAACAGTTTATTAGAAAAATGTTGTAAGATTAACAAGATGGACCTCGGGCTGCTATATTGAGTCTCATCAGAGAGTTTCTTACTCCATATCTGGTAATCACATACCACCTGAAGGCAAACCTTTATTTTTGTACTTTGGGCCCTGGAAAAAAAATGTTTGCAATATTTTTTATATTACTTTACCTGCAGATGTGCTTTACTGAGGTCACATAAATGCATCCCGGTAATTTTTCATCAGCATTCTGCCAGGGAGTTTGTACTCCTCTTTATACAACACCAACAACTCCACAGCTGTTTGCTTACAGGCCACATTCACAGGCTAAGCTTCTCAAATAAAAGATTTCATGTTTTGTTCACTTCTTGCTCTGCTTTTACAAATTAGCTATTTAAAATTGCCAGCATTGATATGTGAAATATAATTCAATCAAACAGAAGTATTAAAACTAGCCTAAGCATAAGTCACAGCAGTGTCTGTAGGTGCAGCCTACATAAGAACTGTCTAGTCCCCTGACTGAGAAACTAATTGTTTTTCATGAAGACCTTATACTTGCTGGAACATGTATATACACTGGCATTTCTTTCTATCCAAATTTTAGCAAAAGTTTCTAACAGATCACCCCACTGAAGAAGAATACAGATTCACTTAAAACAGTGCTTGTTTCTGGTTGCAACAAGCATATATTTCCAAGAGTGATCCTATATTAATAGGTTTTGCAAGGCTTAGTCACATTGCCTGATAGCAAATTAATAGGCTGTGTTTGCAATTATTGCATTTCATATGGTGTTTAGTATTTCTGTAGATTTCTCTTTACAGACTCAATAAAACACACTCACACTGTGTTAATAAAAAACATCTTACCTGAAAATAGAGGTCTAATGGCTTTTTATGTAGCATTGCACCCGTGGTAATGTCAAACAATATGGGACTGTACAGGAACGTGGATGAAGTTGTTCTTATCTCCTACTACCTATGGTTCATATTTAGAAACAAGAAATTATAATCGAGGCCATTGTTGTAATTCTGAACTGTGCTCTGCATGTTTGAACATGCATTCAAAGCCCAAGGTTATCTAAAAGAAGCAGCCAGACCAAGATCAAACATTCCACTTACAGGGAAAGGGACTCACCAAGGACTTTGGACTTTGTGAGCTGGATTTCTGCTGTGTTGCTTGGTGTGCTACTTCTATAGCATGGGAGTAAGAGAGAAGGCAAAGATGGCAGGAGCGTTTCACAGGTAGCTCCTGCTGGTCTGGAGTGAGTGGAAGAGTAAGATAGGAGAGGCAAGGAAGTGGGTCTGGGTGTCTTTTGTTCCTGAGTCCTGCTTCAAGGTGTCTGAGTGAGAAGGATGGACGAGTAAAGACAAGAATTGCCCATTGGTAATCACAGTCACTCCTGAGCCCGAGGTCCCTGCAGCCTTGAGCATCTTCCTAACCTATCCTGCTTCTGACCTACACTTCAAGCTCCCAATACTTTCCTTCTTCTGACCTTATCTCCCTGCACTGCAGTGATCCATTAAGAGTTGTGTTCACTCTGCAATTCCTTCCTTTGTTCTCATCACAGCCTGTCCTTCCAGCTTTCCTCTGATCCCAAAGCCCTTCTCACCATTTCAAATACCCCAATTCCCCTTTTCTCAAATGTCCCGCAAGTTAACCACAGTGCCCTCAGCCTCTCCCCTTCAAGAGCAATCTCCTCATTAAACCCTCTTTTATTTCAAATTCTTAGTCCTGATACTGCAACCCACTCTGGATCCTCTTCTCATTCCTCCCTGACACCCTTAAACCTCTCTCCTGCTCCCAAATTCTCTTCCAGATCACCCCCACCCCATACACACAGTCCCCCTTATCTGTAACTCCTTTCCCATCTGTGTCCTTGCCTCAGATCATCACACCCACTGCTTCTTTTTAGTTCCTTTGGCTTGGCTTTGGTGTACAGCAGCTCATCTGCTGTACTCTTCCCTTGTACCTGGGTGGTCAGCTAAAGCTTCCCCCTTTCTTGGCTGTCCTTGCAGGATAAAAGGAAGGAATCAGAGGTCCTCATTCACCCAGGATTTCAAAACCCCATTCTGCACTTACCAAATGTCAACAAGAACAAAATAGTTTTCAAAATGAAGTAGTGAGTTGAGTCATGTGTATCAAGAAAAGTTTCTGCAGTGCAGGTATCTATCCCTAATTCATCATAGGATCAGAGAGTGGAGGAGGGAATTTGCCAAGAGGAAGAGGGAGGGCAGAAAACTTTGGCAAGGTCAGTATTCCCCTAAACAAATCCCTGGAAAGGTAGAAGGGGTCAGAGCATGACATCTCCCATCTCCCATCTCCCTCAAATCTATATTACACTTGTGTTCACCGAGGCATCCAGAGAAGGACAGCCCATGCTGTCCTACATGCATCACATTTGAACTCCATGTCTGGACAGAAGGAAATGGGCCCCTGGACCTCCAAGTCCTTGGGAACAGAATGAAGCAATCCATATGGGACCTAACTGAACCAACAGGGGAAATTTCTGGTTTGGATTTTGAGAAGCTTGCAACAGAGGCTATAAAAATTTCCCCAGAGCTATGTATGAACAACTGCACTGCAGCAGCCCAGTGTTAGTTGTTGGACATTACAATGTCAACTGGAGAATTCCTTCATGTATATTGTTGCAAAATGGTACTGAGCAATATTTATGAGTATAGCCTTGTACATTTTCCACCACTAAAAGTGACTAATCCTGTGCAGGTTTAGGCAGACTTTCTCAGAATGCCAGGCAGTGCCGAGGAGCTATGCGGTCAGACCATTGCCTGAACTACAGTGTAGCTGTTAGCCAGGACAGATGGAATGAGGGGGAAAAAAAAAAAAAAAAAAGAAGAAAAACAGTCTCACTTCTGCTTGCATAGGATTTCTTGGCAATGTAAAATTTTTTCCTTAGAGAATAAAGACTCATCACAACGATTAAAGAGTCATTTCTGCTAATGACAGGCATAGAAATTCAGGAGGAGAAAAAACCAAAACCAGCTAAACAATCAGTATATTATAAAGAGCACTACATTAACAAACACATATTTACAGCAAATGGCTAAGGACATATTTGAACACTAGATTCTTTCTCATGGATGTCACATGCACAGACACTACTCTTTTCATTATTGTACGTGTGATTGGTAAATTCTTCTGCTGGCATTACTGAAATATCAGTTTTAAAACAACAAACAGTATTTCCTCACATGCCAAAGAAAACAGGAATTTTAACATCTTAAGCCTTCTCTAGAGAAGACAGGATTCCCTCAGTTTGTGCATTACTCCACAGAGTTGCACGTTATGCCAATGTGAGGGAGGGACAACTGTTTTTTTCCACTCATTTTCTAGTGAGGAGCTCTTTGTCCACAGACTTCTATGACAAGTCTTCCTGTTTTCTGGCTGTGCTCATCCTTCATTTCTGAATCTGCTACATAGGACAGTTTTGTACAGAAGAGGGAAAATTGATTGCATTTGCCCAGACTCCTGTGGCAAACAGTGGGCTTGAAAGGACAAAGCACGACAGGTTAAAGCTAGCTGAGTCTCCCTTAGCTTTGGTCCCTTTTCAGGAAACCCCTTTCTTCCTACCAGGCAAATGTTTCTGCTCCTTATCTGGTCACCTCTCCATGTAGTCTCTGGGTCCCTGCTTCCACTGAGATCTGGGGGGCAGGCTCTTCTCACAAAGGACATATGTTCAGTTCCAGCAACAGCCAATCAACCCCCTGGAATCAGAGCGCTGCTCCTCTGCCTGACTCAGAAATGACTGGGGGCCCTGCTACCCTTGGTGCTTGGCTCCTCTTGCCCCAGGTTCATCTCCCATCACATAGTGCCATGCTGGGCTGCCAAGTATTCCACTTAGGTAACACTTGGCATTTCCAACCCCAGGCCCTCAGCACTGATGCAATTTCCAAAATTGTTTTTTACAAAGCCACAAATATTTTGAATTCCTAGCAACTGAGAAACCCCAAGAGCAAGAAAGCAGCATTCTACTGCCAGGAAGGGAAGAGGAAGGGCTGCAATGGGGACAAGAATGGTGGACTGAGAACTGCTTCATCTTTTTACTCCCTCCTCCTTCTCTTTAAACTTAGTGGTAATGCAAGAAAGGGGGGAAAAACTGGGGGAGTGAATTAAATTCTGCTCTCTCCAGGAGTAGAAGTGGAAAAGATCACAGAAAGCAATGTCTGCACCTTTCTCTCTCTCTTCTCTAGCTTTCCACCTCCATAAACCCCACATATCAATACAGGTGAGAAACAGATGTTATTAATTCTTCCACTTGTTCCATCATTAAAAGTAAATATAGAGAGGAATAGTTAATGGTTAATGCTGCTGAGTTCATGGAGTAAACAGTTCTCCCATCTTGCTCATAGTTTAATTATGAATTTAGGCTGCCTTCAGGCTACAAAGGGCAAGAAAGCAGGAAATACATATGCCCAGAAATGCATGCAGTGTTTGATGTCTCTGAGCTAAAATTAAGGGGGAAAAAAAAAAAAAAAAAAAAAAAAGTGGAGAATAAAAGCAATATGCAAACCACTGAGCTTGGAGTCAAGGAGAGAAAAAGCAAAAAAACCTGGTGAAGATAGATGAACATCTAGGGACATGGAGGACTTCCAAATTAATCAGTAATTCTAGAAAGCTGTTTCTGTGAAGTTTGTTAGTAAATGATCTTCAAAGTAGTCACAGATTTAAAAATAAATGAACAAGCTGTGGCCGCTATAAGCTTGTCCTTGGTTTGCCAGCACTGAACAAGTAAAGTAGGGGAAAAATCAAGACCTCAAGGTTTGGAGTCAGAAGAGTCATAGAGAAAACCAGAAACCCTGTGGGGATGCAGAAGAGCCAGAGAATGTGATGTGTTCCCACACTCCAAAACACACAGGAAACTTCACGATTGCCTTGGAGTATATGGTGCTCTGATGAAGCAATGAACGCCAAAGCTCAGTATTTGTCTGTCAGGGAAATGAAAGCAGAGCTGAAGGACCACACTGGATAAGGATGCTCTTACAAATCATACACTCAGCAGTGCTTTAAACACTCACCAGACAACTTCACAGACACAGAGAGCAGGCTTCAAGAAGGAAAAGGGAGACTTCTGTCTGGGCAATTCCATGGTGGAAAAGGACAGCATTTACAGAAGCCTGCCAGAAGAGGAAGAAGGATTTGGAGCTTTAATGCAAATCAACACTTGCCCCCAAAGTATTTCCTTTAAGCGTGATCTACATTTTTCTGCAACTCAGAGCGAATTAGAGCTCCTAATCTCAGTATCACAGATAAACAGATGAGATCAAGAAGCTGATCCAAAGTTCACTAAGCATCAGAGAAGTGAATCGAGCTTTCTTTTGGATCCAATAAAATACAGGTAACTGCTGTATTTATAAGGAATAAGAGGCACACACAAACTAGCTGGCTTCACAGAATATATAAGGTCACTATTATTTCAAGAAGCCATAAAACATGATGAATAGAATAGAATAGATATGCTCAAAATTGTTTGGAATACAAAATCAATCAATTGTAAGCACCTAATAGCACATGCAAAGCTTGCTTTTCGAAAGGCAGGCAGGCAAGTAGTCGGGCTGATTTCTAGAAGAAAATCCAGGGACTCCCATAGCTTAACACTAAAATAATACTGTACCCCAACATCAGACTGCTGTTAGAAATCCTGTGCATCAAGAGAACTGTAGATACTGAAGGCCCAGTTGCTACAGACTGAAGACTCCAAAAACATCTAGCTGATGCACAGTAAAAAGACACTCTAATTTTAACCACTTTGTAGAACTCAGACATCTGTCTTTCTGACATGAGTTTTCTAAAACAACTGAATGCTGCTAGGTGAACTCTATAGAACAAGTACAGTTTTGAAAAAGAAAAAGCCTAAACAAAACCCCCCAAAACCTAAAAAGAAAATAATATTAAAAAAAAAAAAATCCAAATAGCTGCTTTACCATTCCACCTCTTCTACACATAAAGGTGATATTTAAATTTAGAGTCTCCTATCCAGATTACAGGCAGTAATATTTACATATGCATCCCAAAATCTAACTATCTTGATACAAAAAGATTTCTTAAGCAACATGAGAAAAAAAAAAAAAAAAAAAGCAACCTGTGGCATAGCATCTCATGAATTTTGATATGGTGATATACATTTAAAATTAAGATGGGGTGTGTGTGTGTGAAGCTTTCAGTGATGTTATAGGATTATCCCTTCTTGTTTGAATAACCACAGACTTTCAAACAGGAGCTAGAGTGGGTTATTCAAGGCCCACAGCAGATCCGT
This sequence comes from Ceryle rudis, assembly GCA_033439905.1. NCBI lineage: Eukaryota > Metazoa > Chordata > Aves > Coraciiformes > Cerylidae > Ceryle > Ceryle rudis. The sequence continues at coordinate 13,477 of JAAGNO010001741.1, forward strand.
AGTCTCGGAAAGGAGAGCCCAATACTATTGTGAAACAAGACAGGGATAATATATACTTTCTTTGGGTTTGGAACCATGTCACGGTTTAGGGTCAGGGCGGCCCCTTAGACCTATACAGATGCTCTCTGTTAACCCCCCTCCCTCCCCAAAAGGGAAGAGAAAAGGACTAAGGGAGAGGGACTTAGCAATTAGAAAAGGAAACTAAACAGCTTTAATGAGAATAATAATAAAAATAGAATATGTACAAATATCTACAAAACCAATATTGAACCCAACACCCCCTGATGGTAATTACATCGCTGTCACCACTGATGCTGTGGAGCAGGCACAGGGGGGTCCCAGACTGGGCCCCACAGCAGACGGGAGCTGTGTTCAGGAGCTGGATTCTGGTACCAGGTTCAGGAACACACCGACTGGGATCAAAGGCAGA
>JAAGNO010001741.1:14006-36250 GCA_033439905.1 Ceryle rudis
CAGGCTGCTGACTTCAGACAGTGCAGTTAGTTAGAAGAACTGAACTGAAAAGTAAAATCACTGAACAGAATTAGTTCAGTTTTCACTTGAACCAGGACAAACCATTAGCACAGGTGATCAGATTATAAGTGGGATGAATTAATTTTGGAAAAAAGATAAATATAATAGTGTGTTAATGCATGGTCAAAAGACAACATATCATTAATCTAATGATATACTTGTTATATTACACAAAATCAGTAAGTAAATTTTTTTCCCTGTCAGAAAGCTGAATAGTGAGATTGTTATAAAAGCTGTTATGTTTTGCATATATTTTTATTTAAATTATTTGTTTTCTTTAGCCAGTGTACCAAGTCTCTTCTATATGAAGGATCTGACCACTAGTTGGCATTGTTACTTCACTCAGATAACTAGCCTTTAAACGAGGTATTCAGCTACAAAAAGCAGCCTCTACATTTTTGAGCTCTAAGTTTCATTTAGCAACATCTGGGAAAGGTGGTGAGGCAAAAATGGAGGAAAAAAGTAATAAGTGATTGAAAAATTATTTCCCCCACCCCACGTATCTCTTTCAGTGAATCTCTAGTTCGAGCTTGAATTCTAAAAGAGAGAGAAGCAATATCAAGTGTATTTGTGAGAAACAAACAAACAAAAAAACAACCAACCAAACAAAAAAACCCACTAAACCAAACAACCCAAAAATTAACAAACAACCCCTAGAAAAACAACCCGAAAAACCAAACCCCAAAACCATAGCCATAGACACATGTACTTAAGCTGTGAAATCCAGGCTGTAAGAGTAGACCCAGTGATATTCACAGATCAGGAAGCTTAATAACAGAAACACAACCATTTAATGCAAACATGAAATAAAAGCACCTTATGTTCTGTTGTACCAGCTCTGAGCTGCTGGTGATAAAGCAAGGGATGCCTTTTCTGTGTGGAGTTTCTGTCATTTTGGAGATCAAATGAAGAGGCTGTTTCCTCATCTTCCCAGAAAAATCAGGATGCTCCATTTGTGAGTTGCCGTGCAAAGATGCCCTTTGAGTAGAGTCTGCCTCTGCTAGATCCAAGAAGCTGCTCAGCTCCAAGTCTGTTCAGTCTGAGGCTCCATTATCATACGCAGGATGGGAATTTGAATTCCTCCTGGCCCCGCTACCTGTAGCTCTGCCACGCAAGACTGGGGAGCATCTCCAGGCTTCAGCAACACAAGCTGGTTATAGGGGTCCCTGAAGACAGGCAGGTGGAGAAGAGAACAGGTTGTCCCTCTATGCCCAGTCACTGGGAGAAGGAGAGGGGGATTTTCACCTTTTGGAGTGTAACTTTTGGGCTGATACTGAAACAATTAATGTTTTGCTTTAGCTGTAAATCAGACCACCTTTCAAGTAAAGTCAGTTACATTGAAGCAAGCTTTCAAAAACACCCACTGCTCAAAGAAAAATGAACACAACCTGAAAGAGCTGCTTTAAAACAATAAGGAAGATGTAATCTCTGTAATACTGCAAATCCTGGCTCCTACACAAACCCACAGACTGACACTACTAGCACATTAACTACAGTGAGTCACAGAAAGGTTCTCAAATTAAATCCTCATCTACACTACTGACACACTTTATGGCCTTAGGTACATCTCATCAACACTCCTGAGCTCTGAAATAGATGTAACAATTCATTAGCGACTGCAAAGTGCTAAGTAAATGTTTACAACAATTAAGTAGGATGTTTTCATCATCAAAACAAAAATAAATGTAAAATGTAAACAGCATGAATGTGAGTGGTGGAAAATAAAATTAAAGCAAAAACTTCCTTCCGTTCTAATGAAAGTTTGAAAGCCGAAACAACTACAAAAAGCAGTAAGGCAACCAGTCTGTGGTTTTGAGTAGCTTGAGCATCTTGACATTAGCTCTTTCAGAAAGCACTGTAGGCTGTTACATAAGAGAATTAAAACAGACTTTAAACTGCTTTGCATGTGCAACTTTATAAAGTCTCGTGATAGAAAGCAGCTGATCCCACAATGTCCAAGATACCCCCTCTAGAGTTAATTAAAATAAACCACTCACAAATTATGCTGACACAAGGCAATACAGGGATGATCACAGAAGCTGTAGTAAACCATCCCCAAATTTTTTACTATCAGATATCTTGGCAATGGTTTTCTTTTGAAGAAGCTCTACACTAGAAACTCAATGAGTTGCAGTTAGCAGATATAATGCTGCTTAAGACACCCTTGTATGCAGACTAATCTCACTCCTCTCAGTGAGAAGAACTGAAGTATGCTTAATGACTCCTAGTTTATAACACAGACTGGAGTCTGATATCCAGCTGTACCTATTATCAAAATATATATAAAATGCTGTCCAAATTATTTAGCATTAAAAACTTCCATCCTTTGAAGATAAACAGGTTAACAAGCTTTAAAGTAACTAATGAAGTAAGGCTTGAGCAGTATCCTTCTGAGCAGCATAAACATTGGCTCAGCTAATATCTCATGCCATCAACAAAGAAAGATCACTAGCAGACCCAGGCCAAGATGCTGTGGGAAATAAGTGGAAGGCAATAACAGCTGGAAATATTTGGCACGTGCAATAAAGTTTTGAAACCCTTTGGATACTGGGTTTCCAAGCTTTTTCTTTTTCTTTTTCTTTTTCTTTTTTTTTTTTTTTTTTGACCACAAAATATTTCATTAGCACTTGCATGAGAAAGAAGGTCAGCAGCACCCAGGTGTGCTATGCCATTACCTGCCCTGAGAGGATACAAACACCCTTCTCCAATTATCTAGCAGCAGAATGAATGTAACAGTGTATCTTCTGAGCTGATGTTACATATCTGGGTAGGAATACAGATCTGTCTGCATATATTACAGTTGGAAATCCAGTCTTTTTAGGGCGCTTTGCTGATTGAATGGGATTTATACAATAGTACTGTATATCTGTCCAGCTCTGTATTTCCTAATGGTTTCCAAGCATGACAGGCAGTTTTAGCCACATTTGATGAATGGATTAATGATGTCCCAAATTCCTACAGTGCTGTAGGAGATCTGCATGAGGATAGAAGAAACCCCTGTTGAGGGAGAGGTTGCAACAGGGGATCAACAGCTCCCTACTGAGTCAGGTCAGAGAGGACACATACTGCTCAGAACAAAACATTGCACAGACTCCTTTTGCCCATACAGTAGGACAAGAGGTAATGGTAGCAAGGTCAAACACAGGAAGTTCCACCTCAACATGAGGGAAAACTTCTTCACTGTGAGCACTGGAACAGGCTGCCCAGAGAGGTTGTGGAGTCTCCTTCTCTAGAGACTTTCAAGACCCTCCTGGATCTGTTCCTGTGTGGCATGCCCTAGGTGTTCCTGTGTTGGCAGGGGGGTTGGACTCAATCTCCAGAGGTCCCTTCCAACCTCTACCATTCTGTGATTCTATGGTAGTTTGGAGGAAGATGAGAGTATGTATGCAGGGAGCAGAAAGGCGGGAACACTGAAAGGGCACGAAACATCTGTGGAGGGCTCAGAATCTGGAGGTCTTTTTAAAATTTCATTTATTTATTATTTTTTCTGGCAAAAAGTTGTGATGTAGAATGCAAGACTTCTGCTGCTCAGAAGAAAAATAGTTTCTTTCTACTGCAGTGGACATGTTACTCAATCAGTTGAAACCTGCTTAGCCACTGATCGATGTGATAGCGGATGAGAAAAGTAAGAACACAAATACTCATATGCTGTGGTACAGGAGTTCCTGTGTAGACCTGGTTGTGCTCACTCCACAAATGTATAGACAGAAAAGATCATTCTTATCCTAAAAAAACCCTACATTAATATTTTTCCTGTCTGCCCCAAAATAGTGAAACCCAAACTAAACGTAAACCAACCACCTGCCTCAGTAGTAATAATAGCTGGAATAATTGCTGGATTCAATGCACAATAAAAATGGTTTGAATTTGTTAAAGGTTGCAAGGAAAAGTACAGCAGCAAGACTTTGTAGCTGGCATTGTGTTTTTGTTTCTTAACTTAAAGCTTACGCAGTAGCTGGCTACACAGCAAGTGCTTTTAAATAGCAATTGCTACAGAAAAAAAAAAGCGCGCATTAACTATGGATTTACTATTGAGCAAAGTAAACTAGTAGATAAAGGTATGACTAGTACTCTCAGAAATTTCATGGCTATTTCACCTGTGCAAAAGCAATCAGAGAAAAATGAGCAATAACCCTGCTCCTTGTCTGTGCCTCCTAAAGAGGAGAATCATTCCTGCTGTCTAATTACAGTTACATACAGAGCTCTGCTATAACACTGGGACACAAGGAATATTTAAGGAATTCAGAAAGTGCTTCTCTCCCATGATGTTTTGGGTTTTTTTAATTTTATTTTTACACACCGGAAAAGAGGAATAACAGAGGCAAAATAAATTTGGATTCAATCAGTACAACATTACAAACACTCAGTTGTACTCCAGGCTTTTACTTGAGTAAACAGCGATGTGTCTCGCAAAATGTTCAAAACAAAAATGGCTATTGCCTTTAAAGACACAAACTGTCTGTATAAACAGAGGGTGAGGCAACACTACTGGATTATCAGCACCTTTTGAGGGAAAAATAAATCGGCATCTCTCCCTTTAGCAGGAGTAGAGAACTGGGATACAGGTCCTGCAGGGAGGCTTCCTGCAGTCCCAGGAAAGCACTTGACAGATGTTCAGGTACTTGCTTCCACACTATACCTGCCCAATATTCATAACCAAACAAGGGTCTAAGTAAAAGTTCAAGCAAGACAGCCGTAGACAGCAGAGAGCAAAAGAGAGACTGAAGTAACCACTGATGTGATAGATCCCTGTAATAAGCAAGAAAACTGTTAAACAAAGTTTGTTAAATAGTTTAGGGGGACAAATCTCTGCTAATCCCTACAAGAAAAGGGAAGAAGTCTTAGCACAGGATTACCAAAAAATAAATACAGTGCAAGTAGTGATCTGGCTTTCTTTTGAACCTAACAGATACATATGGATTCTTATCTTCAGGAATTCTCCAAATTAGTTACACAATCCCTTCCATTTGGCTTATCGTGCTCAATCTCCCAACAATTTAAACTCCTCACTTCCTTCCATTTTATTTGGAGCCCCACTCTGAGAGTGTACAGGAACCTTCCAGTTTCCAGCCTAAATTAACAAGCTAATAAACTTGATCTGAAGCTAATATTATCCTTTTATATAGGATTTTCCCCTCTTTGATGTATAACCTCCAATCCATTTACAAATAGTTGTCCTGTCCCCTTATAAGCATCTGCCACCAGGCTAAGCAAATCAAGGCATTTTTATCTCTGTGTAAGGAATAACAGGGAAATGTTTAATCCACCCAGTTCTTCAAACCAACCTACTAATGCTCATCTGCACCCATTTGAATTCACATTAAGCTTTGTTAAAGCTAGGTGATCTCAACTGTACATGACACTTTATCATTGTCATACACAATGGCTTGGAGAGCTCTACCAAAAACAGAGCTCTACCAAAACCACTTAGTATACCCTAAAAGCACATTAAGCTTTTCACTGCTACTTCACACTGGTTGTTCATAGACATCCAAAAAATTGATCAACCATTCTTTTCTTTACTCCTATGTTCTGACTTGTTTCAAAGATCCAGCAGCAAGTACAATCAAGGAGTTCAGTGCAGAGGATTGCCCTGCCACGAGGCTTGTGAGATACAGAATTACAGAATCACAGAATTATTGAGAATGGAAAAGACCTCTGAGATCATCAAGTCCAGCCTCTGACCTAACACCACGACATCAGCTAAATCATGCCACTAAGTGCAGCATCCAATCTTCTTAAACACCTCCAGGGATGGTGACTCCACCACCTCCCTGGGCAGTCCATTCCAGTGTTCTATCACCCTTTCTGTGAGGCAGTGCTTCCTAATATCAACCTAAACCTCCCCTGGTGCCGTTGGCTTTCCGTGCCACATGAGCACACTGCTGGCTCGTGTTCAGCCATCTGTCAACCAGTGCTCCCAGGTCCCTCTCTGCCGGGCCGCTCTCCAGCCACTCATCACCCAGCCTGTTGTGATACATGGGCTTATTGTGACCAAAGTGCAGGACCCTGCACTTGGCCTTGTTGAATCTCATACCATTGGCCACAGTCCGTTGACCCAGCCTGTCCAGGTCCCTCTGCAGCTTCTTCTTACCCTCTGCTCCCCAACTTGGTGTCATCCAAAAATTTACTAACACTAGACACGATCCCCTCATCTAGGTCATCAGTGAAGATGTTGAATAGAACTGGGCCTGGTACTGATCCCTGGGGGACACCAATGGTCACCGGACACCAGCTGGATGCAGCACCATTCACAGCCACTCTCTGCACCTGGTCATCCAGCCAGTTTTCAATCCAGCAAAGGGTGCACTTGTCCAATCCATGGGCTGCCAGCATTTTCAGAAGGATGCTGTGGGAGACTGTGTTGAATGCTTTGCTGAAATCTAGGTAGACCACATCCACAGCCTTCCTCTCGTGTACCAGATGGGTCACCCAATCACAGAAAGAAATAAGATTGGTTAGGCAGGACCTTCCTTTCCTGAAGCCATGTTGGCTGGGCCTGGTCCCCTGGTTTTCTTGTACGTGCTGCTTGATGGCACTCAGGATGATGTTGCATTCTGGGCCACTTTCTTAAATCAAGTGGCAGGATTAACACAGTAGGTGACTGGACTATTTCACAAGATTTAGGTATTGCAGAAATACAACACTCCCCTGCAATAAGGAATTAACTTTCTCAATATTCCCACATTGACAGATACTTGTGGTTAAATATAAATTGAGAGGGAAAAATTGATGCAGTTTTGCATGCAAAACAGCCAACAGGGAATAACTTTTGCATATGGATAAGTGAGACTTCACCTGGAGTACTGCATCCAGCTCTGGCCTTTCAATAAGGGGGCTTATAAGAAAAATGGAGACAGAATTTTTAGCACGGTCTCTTGCAATAGGGCAAGGCGTAATGGTTTTAAATTAAAAGAGGGTAGATTTAGGCTAGATATAAGGAAGAAATTATTTATTATGAGGGTGGTGAGCCACTGGAACATGTCTCCCAAGAGGTTGTAGATGCCCCAACCCTGGAAACATTCAAGGTCAGGCTGGATGGGACTCTGAGCAATCTGGTCTAGTTGAAGATGTCCCTGCTCATTACAGGAGGACTAAATGAACTTCAAAGGTTCTTTCCAATCCAAACTGTTCTATGATATTCAACTACAGAAGAAGCAAATGCACACTTGTTTCAGGATTAAAAAAAATAAAAACCACCCGAAATCCCTGCTATCATGATATTGCTAAATGTTTCGACTGCAGACACAACAGCTTGGCATTGGTAGACAGTACACTCAAAGCTCTAAATCAGGTAGCAGAAGTAGGACTTTTGTAAGTCAGAGAAATAGATCCATGTGTTTTCTGGGTCAGCCCTAGAAGAGTTCATTATGTTCAGTACAATGTGTTCAAAAGGTGACAAGCCCCAAGACACAAGGGTGTTTTTCTGTTAGTATGAAGGGAACATGTTTACTCCAGCTCAAAAAAGACACCCTTTTCAGAAACAAAACCCCAAAGTCAACAGCAAACCAGCCAGCTTTCTGCAGTGGCCTCTGGACTGACATTTGATGCCTCTGCCTGAGGTTTGGCAAGCAGACTGCAGTGCTCCAGGTCAAAGGAGGGAACGGCATCATTTGAACTGTGCAACTGGAAAACAACAGCAGCAACTGCCTCCCAGAAGCCTGAGAACCCTGAGAGAAGCTCTGGAAGATAATTTCAGGAATGGGCAAAGTTAGATTGGCACCCCTTTACCTCAGATGAAGAATTTATTTTGATGAAGCTGTATCAGCTCTTTTTAATGGAGGATACAGTTTGTGACTTGAAAGGCTCAAGGAAAAAGAGCAAGTCCATTTTCAACAGTTGTGAGAGTGGTGGAAGGCAAAGTGTCTGATCTCAGAGATCAGGCAAACTTAAATGAGGCCTACAGGGATGTGAAGCCAGAGATCAAACAAGTGGCTGATAATTAGGAAGACCTGAAGAACAGGAGAAACAGAAAAAAACCTGAAGGTCATAGGAATTTACAGAAATGTAAAAGCAAAACTCTAGTGACATCTTTGGAAAAGAAGTTTAAAAGTGCTAAATGCAACACAAGTGATTGACAAAACACAAATGAGTGATCAAGAAACAGCAAAGCGCTCCCTGTATTGATGGCTGCTGAATACCATCAGAAAGCTGGCAGCCCTGACTAACATGAGTATAATGGACTAATACAGATATATCCAAGAATTATTAAAGAAAATGAACTTAAAATTGAGTAGAGCCAGAGTTAAGATTTTGGCTTCTTCTTAAATTTTAATTATGGCCTGCTTCTGAATGGCATCACAGGGGAAAGAAGTAAAATATTACCTAAAATGATTGCTTTCAAGGGAACTCTGACCGCAGCTCATAGTTACCTGCAGACAAGTGACTATAAGTGATCTGCTATAACTTTTTTTAACAAAGTTGTTTGGTTATAGCACAGACTATAACACTACCAGTCTAGGAAGCAAGGTAAACAGAACATCTTTTTGGACACCAGGCTCATGAGAGGAGCATGCTACAAATGTACCCTACTGCCTGTCCTGATAAATAGCCAGAGAGAAGGCTTTCATGTTACCCTGCTCCTACATAAGCTTTAAACCACTACTAATTTCCTCTCTTTCTGACATTTGGATTTATTTACAAAGTATATAAGCAGGGCACTACGGAGCACACAAGGAAGCACCTTCTTTGCTCATGATGCCAAGTCTTCTTCCAGTTAGTAGCTGAACCCCACGAACTCCTTCTTTCTCTTGGCTTCGTACTTCAAATAAATCTGTGTGATGTTTCTGTAGGCTTTCCCTGGCTGCTGCTCTCCCAGACCCACACTTCCATAGGAGGTTCAGCACTAGTTTTGTTTTTTATTCACCTGCTCATAAACTCTGCATACAAAGCTTGCAACGTCATTGAGCTTTCTATGAGACATGTATTTTGGACAGTGATGCTTAATATTCTATCTATACCAGAAGAGAGACGATTAACTTTCTTATATCTAGTGTGAAAGTTTCACTTAACTCTCCTACCATCAATTTTTCACCAGACTCTATTCATGCCCTCCCTGGGGTCAGAGACCCATTTCTGATGATTGATTAACAGGCAAAGGAGAGGACCATCCCCTTTTCACCTCTCCTCACTGGTACGGTTATTTTCTACACAGCAGTCACAGGGATAATCCCAGTCCTGGGCTTTTATCAGGTCAAGGTAAACGCTCTGTTCCCAGCACCAGAACTACTGAGGGTAATGGAGTTAGGCAAAGCTGAATAAATCCCTTTCCAGGCCCCCCACGCTCTCACTAAACCTTGGGAAAGCTCAAATCCAAGTTTGATTTCTAGGTACAATATTAAGTCAAGGCCACAAAGTGCAAGCTTGCATTGAAAGGTGCTTTGAATACATAACAGATTTCCCAGATGGTATTTTCCTCCATTATTGTTTTTAATTTTCCATTTCCTAACATTCAAATACCAAAGAATACATCCAAGCATACTCGTCTTTGAAGAAAGCCGTTAAGCAAGGACTGAACTAGGAAAGAACACTTGGCCTTCTGCAAAGTGGCCATTACACTAACTCCTCTGAGAGCTGGTCTTTTGAATCCAAACACAGTTTGTTTTTTTAAAGTCACTAGTGATTACCAGATTAAAAAAAAAAAAAAAAAAAATGTTGGGAAAAGCTTGGTTTATTCACTGACCAACATAACATTCATCCCCATCCCAAGCTTTCTGCAGAACGATACGCTGCAAGATGATGGTATGCTATACTTCGAGGGTCAGCTTCAAGGGCCAGGAAAAAACAGTCACCCAGAACTTGAGTTCAAAGGAAAAGCACAGTTAGTTCTTGGAATGGAATGACTGGTGGGCACACAACATTAGGATTGAACTCTGTCAATACAAAAAGACTTATTTTTATGTATAAATTAATTCTGTGTACAAGTTTTTTAAATAAGAAATATTTATTCAGGCTTTTCTGTGGGCTCTAAGACCAACAAAAATCAGTTTTTTAGAGCTGCATTAAAAAAAAAATAATATAGATATTCAAGAAACCATATATCTGAAACTCTAGACTATCTCAGCATCATACTTTCTTGCCTTCATTACCACTACACACCAGGGAGGAAAAAAGGCAAAAAAAATATTTATTTTTTAGGACCCCTCCAGAGCAAGCTGTGTACATCAACTGCAGGCTCACAGATCTTCCTCTTTTAAGCCAAGGTATAGCAAAGGGGCAATGGCCAATATAATGCAGGTCTAAATGTAACATAAGGTTTTGACAGTGAAAGCTGCTATTTTCTGAAAGGACAAACACATCAGTGTCACCAAAGTCTAAGCTTTCAAATTAACTTCAGCTTTAACCCTTCTTCACCAACAGTATTGACAGTACTGCCAGTGCCTAAGAGAAGATGCCATGCTCTTCCAAGCCCATAAATCTAGAAAGAAGCCCCATAACCTTTGATAAATGCAAAAATGTTACATGGAAATATAAACTCATCTGTTTGTCTGAGCATAACACTACAGTAAAATGTGCTTATAAGCAGAAAAGTTAATATTTAGTCAGGAGATGTTTCAGTAACTGGACATTTCTTCAGTTCCAGGGCTACATTTAATTTGATTTACTGACTACTACAAAACAGTCATGGAAGGCCAAAAGGAGTTCTCCTCTACCCTGTGTGCCTCTGTCACTGTAACAGTGATTTCTGTCTCCTTAGGTACTGCAAATTATGATGATGGGAAGAAACCCTCTTACTCCACTTGAAAGAAGTAAGGAAAACACAGGTGAATTTGCTCTGATAGTATTAGGGAGGAAAAAGCATTTCCTCCTCTTTTCAGAGTGTTTCTAGTTTTTGTCTTTTTATTATAGTGCAGTTTGTTTTAAATATAAGAAAATGTCATTTCCCAGGGTGAGGTGAAACTGAAATCCTGAAAAGTTCCTCTGATCTTGGCCCATCGGTGAAAGCAGTTTGAAATGTCTGCTTCTACTAAATGTTTTGTTTGGGTAACTTCCACTAAGGATTAAGTCTTGATGCTTTATTTCCATTAGAATGTCCTTTGAACAGGAGTTTATAAAAGCTTAAATGAAATGAGAAAACACTTAGGTCAGAACTTGTTCATAGCAGTGTTTCTTCAGTATTTTATTAGCCTGGGATTGAATGGACTATATTGTATCAGCTGACAATCAGTAAATAACAGTCTGAGTAATTCTGGGATTTTTTCAGTTCAGTGGCCCTTTCACAGCAACTCCAGCAAGGGAGCTTAATAAGCAAGAATGTGAAGTTGTTCACTGAAAGACAGTTGGAAAGGGGCATGTTTGCTTTCTGGTATATATATATATATATACAGCCATGTCTACACGGTACCTTAGAATACAGTCAACTGAAAATAAGTGCAGCAGATTTAGCAGTTTATGGGCCAAGTTTTGTTCACATTTAGACGGGTCCATATCCACATCTATAATTCCAAATCAAATTTAAAAAAAAACAACTAAATTTTAAGCTGGATCTGCAAAAGCACTGTTTGGGTCTCTGAATCCGGCAGAGAGAATCAAAAGGCATTTAAAAGTGTTTGAAAAGAAATTCCTCCTTCTTTAGCACTTAATTGTATGGATTAACAAATAAAAAAATGAATGAAACTGCCAGTAGGCAAGTGTGAGAGACATCACCCTTCCTAACCCACATACTTTATGTCTTAATCTAATCTCTAGCTACTAGAGATGTGGAATAAAACCTGGAGTGTGAAGCGTACCAACCTCTCCAAACTTTTGCTAGTGTTATTTATTAGTCCTCCTCTGGTATCCCTTTTTCTTTCCACAGTGGACTGTGATGAAGTGAAGTACATAAATATTGCTGTGGTCACAGCAGGCCTTACAAAGCCCTTTATACAGAGCACTTCCCCCCGCAGGATGCTCCAGCTGTTTTTTTAGCATATGAATGAGATAGAGAACCAAAGCAGTAATTCCTAAAAGGGGCAATATAGTCAGGAGAAACATAATGCTGGAGTACACATGCTTTCTGACAGCAGTGAAAAGGTTAACCATGACAGCACTGGAGTGTATGACTCCATGGTTACAGCCCTGAAAATTTGTTCTACTATAAAAGGGTCTCTATATTTCTGCTTACATTGTAATCTTTAATGGAAAAAAAAGTTACTGTCCTGATTTGCAGTAAATTACAGCTCCAGGGAAAAACTTCACCAGAAGAGAAATGCTTCTGACCATCCACTTTTATCTGTACACAAGATACAATCAGTTTCTGTTGCAGAAAGTCTCCAGCACGTTCAGTTATATTCAGTTATATTCAAGTTATACTCAGTTATATTCAAGGTTAACTAGCATCCCCCACCCACCACCCCAAACCCTGGGCTTGCTCTGGAGCTGCAGCGTCTCTCTGAAACAGGCTGGTGATTTTCCACTATCTGCACAACACACATTCTCTGATGTTTCTCAGGTATCTTGGTTACATGGCTTAGACAATCCATTTCTTCATGATGCACCATACTTCAAACTCTGCCCTCTTCAGAGAAAGTTGCAGGTTCTTTTCTCTGAAAATTGTCCTACCTGTTTGTTCAATTTGTCCCAAGGAAGTACATTATTAAAAAGTTATTAAAATAGCTCTCCCCCTTCCTCGCTAGTATTGCTTTTTGTAGACATTCACCTATATTCATCTGAAGTCTTCTCAAAAATCACTGCTCTTTGCTTCTGGTTACATGTAGGGTGCAACAGGAAAATATTTTATAGGACTTATTTAGACAAGCAAAAGCAATGGAAGTGGCTCAGTTTTACAGTGCTGTGAGAAAGGCAAGGCTAAATAATAAGAACTGTGAGACTGTCCTCTTTGATGGCAAGGGGAAATATCATTAAACAGAGGCCCTCAACATACAGCCTCCTCCTTTCTGTGCTTTCCTTTCTCTTCCCCCATAAGCCTTTAGCAGCCTCCAGAAAGGTAACCTGATCTTAAAAAAGCAAACCAAACCCACCCCATTTCAGGTCTTCATTTTCCCATCCCATCCTGACACCACTGTCTCTTTCCAGCCCTGGTTCCCTCTCCCATCCAGCATAGCTTCTCTACTGGACCATGAAATATTAGAACCAGCTACACACTTTATTGCTATCTTTCTGATCATAGACAAATGTGGAAGAAATTAACTCAAACCAAGTGTCAGACTAAATACTGTTCTAACATCATGGCTTTCAGGTACACAGATAACCTTGGTTATCGTTGCCTTCTACATATACTATTTATAATAATTGCAAATGCCTGCAAAACAGCTGCCAGCAGCTCCTGAGGGAGGCTGGCTGTAGAGTGAACTAATGCCACTGACAAACCACTGTTCAGAGACATAAAAGCTTCTACTTCCTAGAAATCCCTCCAAAAAGCAACGTGTGGCATCTCCTCTGGATGAGGGCAAGAGGTGTACCTAAAGCTTATTTAAATCTCAAATCAACTCAGTTTCCTGCTTTACTTTATTTGTCTTCGTCAGGCACAATAAGGTTCAGAGGGAGACTTCTTGTTGCAACTCCCATGCAGGGAAAGTGTTTGCCAAAAGCAGAAGTCCTGTTGGAGTCAATCTAGCAAGGTCCTCATCCTTGCTGAAGTCTTGTATCCTCTAATCCTTTTTTCCCCAACATCCTCAAATCTGCCTTAAACTTCAGTACTGTTTGAACAATCAGATGTGGCTTCTCTAACCCTCTAGAAAGGCCACAAGGAAGTAGTGAGGAAGACAACTGACCAGCATCTTCATGTTTTTTGCAGGTTTGACTGAGGGTCTTACAGAACCTGAGCTTGTCAGGAAATGTACACAGACAAAAACATTTTAACTGTTCTGAGTTCAGAGCCACAATCTTAAGATGTACTTTATTTGTTTATTAAACAGCATTATGATGTCCTGGGAAACTTTTAAAGTTGCTTATATCCTATGAAGTGACATCACTGAAATGAAACAGCAGGTCACAGTGTCACAGCTGGAAACCTCGAATCCATCATAACAAGATCTCCAAGTTTCCAAATTCGAAAGCTCTGGAGTATTTTTCCTCCTAAGGGTATTTCATTCTGGATTCTGCTTTCCATAGTTCATTGTGAATAGGATTTGGTACTAAGCTACTGAGAGGTTATCTTCTGGAAACCCTAGCTGTGAGCATGGTGTATGGAAAAGCACAGTACAGTCCTGTCCAGCCCTGAAGGCAGGGAAACGTTGCCATGTTGCCATGCCACAAGGTCTTTCCAAGCTTCCAAATTATATGAAATACAGGTAAAAGGTCCAATTGTGATGAGAGAGAAACACAGGCTTAAGGTGAGGGATTAGATATATGACAAAGACTAGACATTAATTGTGCATAGCAGAGCTGGAATTACAGACTTAGGATCAAACAAGAGATCCAGAGGGGTAACTGAGAAGAGGATATATGTCAGAAAGATAGTCCTCGAGGCACAGGATATGGCCATGCAGACAAATGCATGGAAGAGATCCCCTATAGAAAGCAACTATTTGACCAACAGAATTCAACATTCTCACATCTCTGTGAGACTATGGAAGACACGAGTGGTAGAACAATGTTGAAGTTATTTTAATATACCTAAGGACTCAATCCTTCAATTTTTTCAGAAAATGGGTAAACTTGACCAACAATGCACACATTTTCTGCAAATGCTTCGGGATTAAGTCATTTGCAGGGAAGGAAGTTTAGCCTGTCTTGCATCTGCTGCCTAAATATTTTTTTCTCTACTGAGACTGCTACTGGGGAAAATATTTCAGTTAATAGACTTGCTACAAAGGTAGCATCTGGTTAATGTGCAACCCAGGTCCAACAGAAGTCTTTTGCCCACTCCTTGAAAATGCTAAATTCCATATTTTCTCACCAACCACAGAATGGTTCAGTTTTTCCCTCAAGTCCTTTTACTGACTACAGTTCACTTCTGAGATTAATATTTTCTTGAAACTCACCTAAGATGCATCTGTAGAGGGGGAAACAATCCAGTCATAAGCTTTACAAAACAAAACAAAACAACGCAACACATCTAAAAAAACCTTCCAAAGATAAACAGAATTTCCTGCATGTCTTCATGGCCCAGTTAGGGTTAATCAGTCCAACCAGAAAGATTATTAAACATTTTTAAACCTCAAAATTACCCAAGGGATTTCAGCATCATCCAGAGGAAGAAAACTTAAGTAAAGAGTATTCTTGCCCTCACATCTAAAATACAAAGGAATACTTCTTAAGATAAAAGCCCCGAGAATAATTATTTTAGTGCCAACTCTGGATGTCTGGAGAACAAGGAGTAATCTGATGCAGTCTCAAGTAAGTCTGATAGAGTCAGCTACCCATTCAGGGTAGCCACTTGATATTTTTTTTTTTGGCCCTATGGGTTATGTTCCAGTGAAACAAAAAGGAGGAGGAGATGGTAAGAATTGAAGGTGTCCTTCGAAAAAGGAGAAGCATGAAGCAGCTAGGTGACACACATAAAGTCACCCAAGAAATTCTTGTCAGAAGGAGGGAATGAAGTCAGCTCTGACTTCAGTGTTAGTGACTGAGAAAGAAAATAATGATCTCTCTCCTCTCGTCTCTCTGTATCTGAACTAGTGGCATCAAGAGTCACTATGGACTAGCAGAGAATTTTGTTGGTAGAAAAGTCCAGAAGTAAAAAACAGTTAAACACTTCCATTTCTCAATGCATCAGGGTAAAACTAACACAAAAAAGATCATTTTGCTTCCTGAAAAAGGGGGAAGATTACCCTAACCTTCAATATAGTACAGCATTGAGGGAAAAAAAACAACCAAGCAACCAACAAAAAACCCGAACAACAACAACCAAAAAAACCCAAAACCCCACAAAAGCAAACAACCCACCACACATGAAAAAAGGAAAAAGTGACAAATCCTCCCCTGCATAGTCCTGAAGGAAAATTTCTTCCAGAATTGCACAGCATTTTGCCCCTCTAAAAACTGTCAGGAGCATAGGAAATAAAATCGCTTCCCAGCATTTCATGCTCTTTCATATAGCACATTTAAAGAGAAACAAACAAGTTGTATGGGACAGTGTTGAGCCTCTCAACAATCCCTCTTTTCATCAGGATCCAAACTGAGTTTGAAAAGCTGCTTGGGACATGCCTAGCTATTTCTGTTCCACGGCAATACAGTCATGGAAAGTTTTCCATGTACCATAGCAAGGCCACAGAGTGAACAGTTTATCACTGGAGTGTCTGAGCTTGGATGATAAAAACCAAATGGAGTAATATATGACAAAACCTTGAAAGCAGAATTTTGGACTTTATTACCTGGTCAGAGGCAATGGTGAGTGGGTTGTGTGGGTAATAAATTTCTTGTTTAGAGAACAAGAACAAGTCTACTTTGTCTGGACTCCAATCTTGAGTTTATAGTGTATTGCTATCAGTGCCTTTTCCATGGAATTTAGTTTCTCTGCACAGATTTAAAATAATAAGTACTTTTCTATTCCTTTGAGGCAATAGTATGTAGCGTAGCTGCTCCTGTATACTTTTTACCCATATTTGGGGTGAACAGCAACTGTCTTCATTTTCACTTATGCTTTGGTTTCCTTTGACTCTCTGTCAAGAAGAACTTGCAGAATACCTCCAGAAGACCTCCCTTAATAGCACTGAGCTGTCATTGAGGCTTTACAGTATTCTTCCCCTTCCTGTTTGCTGTGCAAAGATTATAGTGGGGAGCCATTAGACACATGCCTTCTATTTTTGGGAGCTGGTGGAAGGGAGCTCCAGAGTAGTTCACATGCAGAAAGATATGGGGCTTCTTGTGGCTTAGAGGTGTTGCCTCATACATCTGGCAAGCAGCTGAATTTAAGAGCAAATGAGCAAATTCAAGTTTAGTGGCTCTGCTGTTCTGTGTCTCACAGATGAGGACCTACAAAACTCACAGCTGCCACTGGTTTACCTTTGATGATCAAATGCCACAGCACCAATGTGGGAACAGTAACATTGCTTAAGAGCTATGGCGTGGCTGCTCCCAAGACATAGTGATTTAAAAACATGGAGAATGGTAAGAAACATGACATGATATTTCTCTGATTTTTTTTGTACAAATCCAGAGGAAATCATAGAAAGCAAGGGTGACTTGCCCACTTTGGTTCTCTTGACTGTGTATGTCCTTAAGGTAGATAACAATGGCCTCTTGTTTCTGTGCGTCTCACTGAAGTCTTTCCACATCTTCTCCTAGTTTTGTTTCCTACACCAATCTCACTGACATACTTAGGGAAGGTCCACTTGGCCATTCTGTGATCACGTTACCACAAATGTAAGACTTCTTCAAAAGAACAGATGTACTAAACCAGCCTAAGGATGCTGAGCTGAATGAAAGTATGTGCTGATCAAATATTTACTATTGCTGCTGGGGAGGGAGCTGAGAGGTGGTGTTTCCATGACATTTTGTTCCTGTAAAGCCAAGAACTGTTCTATAACCTTTGAATGTCCCCTAAAATTGTTAAACTCACACCAGAAGCAAATTGAGAGATTTAGAAATGATGAGATTACTTATTCTCAGTCTTTGGTATCACATGTAAATAACTAGTGAATGTCATTAATAAATGAATCCTCCTGATGACTATGAGAAATAACTGATCATAACAAAAGAATTTACAGCTTAAGAGCAGGGTGACATAGCAACTCCATGCAAGGTTATCTTGCTCTGTGCTGTTGTAATAGGCATGTGTGCTCAGCTGAGAGTTTATTTTAAAAAGCATACTCATATTCCAAAAATCAGCCATTAGCCAGAGCTCCCAGAACACTCTATAAGAGTGAATTAAAAGGTTTTTACCACTTCCACCCCACATAGGGTCATTTCTCATAATCCATTTTGAAAGCTGCTATTAGAGATGTGGTCTGAGGTACAGGCTGGTTGGACTTGCATACAAAGCAAGCAAACCCAATACATTTAAAATACATGCCATGTTCAAGAAGATAACAAGGACTCAAACTACAGATGAAATGTTCAAAATACAGATCCCAAGAGATCAAAATAGTTCCATCAGCTGATTTTTCTGTCAGAACAGAAGTCAAATTTTTCTCTTAAAAATGCACAAATAGCCTTCTTTTGAAGCAGCTGTCTTCACCCTCTCTTTTGCTCCTTTGCAACCTTGTCTGGATACTTGTAGACATGTATATATACCTTCTTTAACAGGTATCACAAAATACCTGAATTCTATCTAGTTTTCTCCCTTGGAGAAGTGCAAGAATACTGCCTATCCTACATTTATTAATATTTTATCTAGTATAGTTTGAGAATGTGCCAAGTGATATAAAACAATAACAAGAGCTGTCATGAAGGAGAGCTAGGTGCATTTGGTAAGTGGTCTTGTGTAAACCTGTAACAGTATGCTTCTACTAAGACAGGTGATCTGTTATGAAGGAGGGGATAAAGGCATAAAATCCCCAAACAAACCACAAAACAGCAACAAACAAAACAACCCAGCCCCCCAAAACCTCTCCCCAGAGAAGGAAAACCTCACAAGACCATATTAAAAAAATAATTCTCTTCACCACTGAGCTGAAGATCTGCAGCCTGTGGGAACCATAGGTTGGTTTAAACAAGGCTTAGTTTTGTGATAGATGCAGATTTCACTTATCACTTTATAGCTTATTTTATTCCCAACCTGCATTTCATTAGCACAAGTATCTCATAACTGTTGACAGAGGGGCAATGGTTACAAACTGCAACACAGGAAGCTCCACCTCAACACAAGGAAAAATTTTCTTCACTGTGAGGGTGATGGAGCACTGGAACAGGCTGACCAGAGAGTTTATGGAGTCTCCTTCCCCAGAGAGTTTCAAGACCCACCTGGACCGGTTCCTGTGTGGCATGCCGTAGGTGATCCTGCTCTGGACAGGGGGCTTGAACTTGATGATGTCCAGACATCCCTTCCAACCCCTACCATTCTATGATTGTTACAATACAAAAAAGTCAGGATTTTTGGGGTGACTTTATACAGCTGTTTCTATTCTACACTCCTGTGATTCCATGCCTCTGCATAGTTTATCACAGTGGGCAAAGTACTTTTCGAATTGCTGTTAATTAAATATGAATCCTACACTATGATTTCCCTGAATCTAAGTCCCCCGTAAAATGGGGAATTGCATTAAATTACTTTCATTCTGCAGAATGGGAGAAAAAAACAAGACAAAAACAAGAGAAAGATTTTTGATCACAGTTGCGGGTGCTGCCTACTTCTCACAGCAGCCCAGTCCATCTCCAACTAGTGAACATCACAGTTTTTTAGAAGAGCTTGGAGGACTCCATGCACCCCTCCCTAGAACATCATCAAATTTCAGAAAAAAAAGTAAAACCAAACAAACACCCCACCCCCAAACAGACACATTGAACTATTTTTCCTGTATTAACCTAACATCACACCACAAAGGATCCTTTTTTTGAACATTTTCCAAACAAGGCTATACATTCACCCAAGATTATGCATATAATATTTAGTTGTTTTCACTAACATCTGATTTAAATGCAGCCGTTAACTTCTGGAGGCTTCTTTAAAATGCAGACTAGAAAATCCCTACTTTCTGTCATTTTGTTGTTATGTTTAAAGACCCTTCCCACTGGGAATTTGCTGTGGTCAGAAGCCATCATCACAAACTCACTGTACTACATTTGCTGTAAAAACAAGAAGTCAGTGCCTTCTCCATTTCATTTTCAAGATCCATGGTTTACGATGTTTTAATTAATCTCCTCTTAGCTTGACAATTTGAGAAGTAATTTGAACATGCTTTCACTGATTTATTACCACAACTTCAAAGCTGTGGTCACTGGTACAGGAGCCTGGGTGCTCATTATATATCCCTAGGTGAGTTAATTTCTGGAAGTATCATGCAGAAGCCTCTTTTTCTCCCTTAAGATGGTCCCATAAGACATAGATATTTAATTAATTTAAAAAGCATGAAAAGGACGGAGACTGCACTATCCTCATCATAAGGTCCTGGGAGCTCCAAGTAAAACAAAGGCAACTCAAGTTGTACCATGAAATAAAAACCAATGCTGAGACAGATTTGATATTTTCAAGGGATTATTTATAGCAAAACTTACAGTGTTTAACAAAGATGTAAGAATGCCTATAACAGGTAAATCTCTGGAACAGATGAGAAAGAGAATTCGGTGTTTCAAATAAGAGTGAGAAAGAGAAAAAAAATGCAAACCAAACCAAACAATTACTCCAACTGTACAGTCTGGTAGCAGAATTACCAAAGGGCTAGAGGAAGCCTATCACTTTTTTAGTCCCCCAAGAATCAGAAGTATTTGGCAGACATTTGAGACAGGAAACAAATAAGTTTTATTTGAGGCCTCAAACATAATTTATAAAAATGTCAACTCATAGTAATCTTCCATGAAAATCTCATACTATCACAGCTGTAAAATGTATGTTTTAAGACATTCCTTTAGAGTTTCAGAGTTCCCTGAACCAGCTATATCTCTGTCTCTCATACGTGTATATGTGTGTGTGCACATGTGTGTAGGTATCTATGTACCTATAAAGCAATTTGTTTGCCTTTAAAATATAATTCTTGTAAGTCAAAACACCCTCCTGATTGCACTAAATTGTTTGGTTTAAACACTGATCTCTATGGCACTGAAAACCAGTATTTTTTGTAAGTTTGGGAAAGTTGCAAATATCTGCACTTTAAAAATCCCATAGTGCAGACAAGCAATGTTTCAGCAATCAGGAGCATGGCCTGTTCTATGAGCATGGTTCACAGTAGCTAAGCCCGCAAAGAAGCAGAGCTAGTGGATGATTGCCAGTAGTGGCATATTCTAGAAAGGTTAAAAACAAGTCCTGAAAACATGAATAGGTACTGTTTAAAACAAGTTGTGCACAGGTACCATTCACATGCCAGCATTACACCATAGTCCAGACATAAATTATGTTTTCTTCTGACAAACAGGAGTGCTACTGTTTGATATTCTCAGCCAAAGCAACAAAACCAAAATTGGGGTGTGGTGTAAAAAGTGGCCTGTCCTTGTCTAAATTTAATCTCTTCTGGGGACCACATCCTGAGAATGCTCTGTCCTGTTTGCTCCCACTAGCTACAGAGGGGACAGCAGAACCCCACCTGGGAGGGGATGTGCAGCCATCTGCAGCATGAGGCTACCCCATTAACATTTGCCACCTTTGTCAGTCACTGACAAGGGAGAGATTTTTGTCAGCATTTTTACAGACCATATGAGGACTGGCTAGTCAAATGCCTCAGCATTTGAATGACTCCCAGCTACCTCCTTTTGTCCCAGACTCAGCACAGCTCAATGCAACGTCAGCAATAGCATTTGATATATAGCAGTGCAAGAACACAGCACCTGAAACTTCTTACCATAACACATACACCAAGAAACACACTACAGACATTTAGTAACCATGTAAGGAGGAACCCTGGCACTGACCTCCTTGTTCTCATTGAAGTCTCCCTCACCTCACACTGCTGCAGCATAGCTTCTGCCTGTACAGACTCCCACAGGCTTTGGGTTGCAAAACCCTGTGTCTGAAAGCAGGAGTGGATGAACCCAGTAACTCAATGACCAATTCTACAATCTGCAATAGAGCAAAACAAAACAACAAAACAGAACAAGCCCCCACATCTGTGCTTAGCTCTCATCCCTGGTACATTTTTGCCAGACATCCCTAAAGTCAGAGGGTTCATGGCAAAGACTGTCTTCTCTGCAGCCCTGAAATGAAGTAACTGCGTTGCTCCCCAGTCCTCCCTGGCGAATCCCCCAGAAGCACCTGTCATACAGGTACTCCTACACCCCTAGATCCCCCCATTGTAGCTGAATGGCTCCAAAATGAGACCAGCTTGGGCTGAAGCTGCCTTTGTGCAATTCCTCCTGTTCCAACCTGCCCAGACAAACAGGTCCTGAAGATCTCATTCCTCTGCTTGGTTTATATACAAGAACTAGTTTTGCAAAACAGACTCAAACAGGATGAATTCTATCAAGCCTGAACAATATCTGTAGGAAAATATAGGTTATAGACATGATGGATACTTCCAAGGAAATACTGTTCATTCCTCAATATCCAGACAGAGAGAGAGGGACTACCACAGCAAAGGGCACCAGAAGTTCCTGCCATGTTTATATGGACTCTTACATCTGGCTTTTCTGAAAGGGGTAAAATCCCTGTGAGCTCTAGCATCTCATGTTCAAAGTCCCCTGGAAATAAGCAATGGCAGCATGCCTGTCGGGGG
>JAAGNO010001741.1:47817-99377 GCA_033439905.1 Ceryle rudis
CCTTCCCCATGGGATGAGAAAGAGAATTAGGATGAAGAAAAAGGAGAGACCCCATGAGTTGAGATAAGGACAGTTTAATAAAACAACATAAAAACAGAAGAAACCAGTAGCAATAAAGATAGTACTAATGAAATAATAGCCTGAGCAAGTAATAGAAACCACGAGGCTGTACCTGGCATCCTGTCACACACTGAAGCCACACACTGAAACAAGTTGAAAGTGGGTGCCCCCACCCTCCCCTTATATAGGGGGCATGATGTCAGTAAGGTATCAGATATCTGATTCTCTGGTTCAGTTGTTTATCCTGGCTGTGGCCCCGCCCAGCTGTAGCCCTCCCAACTTCTTAGGCCAGCAGCTGCTGGTGAAAATTAACCCAAACCAAGGACAGGTGGGTAACTTGGGTATGGAGATACCTAGTCTTTGCAAGAATGGCATATGCAGTTAGAAGGACTCCATATGAGCTGGTATTTCCTTTCAAGCTCAGCTAATATTTCTGCCTGTGGCATTCTCTCCCTCTAGAGAAATGATACATATGTCTTGAAACATATAGTCAAAATTGACCAAGTGTCTTCATGATGTATGCTTAGCAGCCTTTTAATGAGACTCAAAGCCAAATCCTTGCTTCTGAAAGTCTGTTTCAGACCTGAAATTCAATGTTAGGAATAAGGACCTCTCACAATCAAAGACATCTATCTGCAGAAGAGAAGAAAGATATTCCACATTGATCCAGTGTGGGCCAATGTCAACACTTGGATTGCCTTTGTGCTAGCTATTCCTGTGGTTTTCCTCTTCCAGAAGCAGAAGAATCTTCTAAGTGTCACTTGAAGGTATTGGGAGTTGTTGGAAGAACAGCAGGTCCCCTTAAGTGGCTTGTTCCGTGATGATGGTGTTCTCTTTTCCCCAAAGCACTTCAAATATATTTTCATTTCTTTTGTGGTTTAGAGGCAAATAAACTGTTGAATAATAGCATAGCCAGGCACATCTTTAAATACTTTTTTTGTGTTTGCAGGGGTTTACTAAGTAAACACTTTGGTGGGGAGAAGAACTTTCTGGTGTTTTTAAAAATTTTCAGTGCAGTCTTACAGGTATATACACTGACGTAAAAAAAATTAAACAAAACAGTGGGTTTCACCTATTTGCCAGGGAAATTCAGTTTTTGTTTCTCATGCTGAGATCTCAGAGAGCTGTTGTTCTTGTCATATTTGGATATTTATGATAGGAAAATGATGCTACATAACCAAAACTCTTCAGCACGGAGATCCTGGCAGTACAGTCATGCTGGATATTTACTTAGATCAACTATTCTTTAGCAAATTAAACCTACTTTTGTCAGCAAAGCGTTTACATTTGGAAGCATATCAAATTGAAAGAGAGAAAATTCAGCTGTTGATCAATTAAATGTGTATTTATTTACTGAACTAAGCATATATTGGAGAAATTTGGTAAACCACTATTTCTATGCCTAAGTGCAACTTCATTTAAAAGTCCTCCCCACTTCCAAAATTTCAGTGTGCTGCAAAACTAAGTTGAAAACGTGACAGTGTTGCAGAATTATCAAAAGGACATAGAACTGGAATGAGGACAGCTGCTTAAGTAAACAGCTGTGAAGGAATGAGAGGCAGCATGGTATGGGGTTGATAAAGAAGTAAGTTAGTTGTTTCTTCCTAAAAGTCCAACAATTTCTCACATTCATCACAAAGGACTAACACTCATATACCTTCTAAAGTGAGCAGAGTTTCTTAGAGTGCTATTTTTCATGTAGTAAATACCAATGCACCAGGTTGTGTTTGGGTTTCCTTGCAATCACAGTGGTTTGAAACTAAATTTTCTAAAATTTTACACCAAGAGTGAATGCCATATTTCAGTCTCACAGAAATCATGCAGTGTGCACAGGTCTTACATGAGAAATCTGTCTGCTTCCCCTCCAGGCTTGTGTGAGATTACAGCCTTCCCCCTTGGGAAAGGTGAGCTCAGCGTCTGGGAGAGACACATCATCAGAGCATCAGACCTCAGCAGAGTGTCTGACCTTTGGTGGCATGAAGCACCACAGGGAAAGTAATTCCTCTCATCCCTGTTTATAGGGTGTCTTCAGAGCCTCTTAGGAGATATTTTAGATGTGAAGAGCCTGCCTGAGCCTGTCTTCAGTGCTCAGCCTGTGTACAGCTCCCACTGTAGTTCCAACTACTGTTACTCTGGATTAGGGTTCTTCTCCAGAGTTGGGATGTTGTCAGCAACCTGCACCCACTAGAGAAAGCACAACACTGCAGGTCTTTGCTAACATTGCTTTAGTCAATCCTCCATGCAAAATAAGTTATATCAGGAAAAAAAGGCACTTCTTTGCTATTACTTCATCTGCTTTGAGAGTTTACCAGCTGTAGTTACTGTGATTTTCCCTCCCACATTCCTAACTGAGACACAAAACAAATTTTTTTCAGAGGAAATCAAGTCTTGCTTTTAATATCTCCCTCTGCATCTTGTGGGGCTGTTCCCTGGAATAGATCAGGTTTACTTTTGTTCCCCTAGAGCAGCTCAGGAAACTTCAGCTAGATTCTGAGTTAAAACTGATCTAAAATATGGTCTCAGCTCTCATATACTGAAGTGTGTTAAAAATACAGTGTGAATCATTAAACAGCAAGTGACTCTGGTTCCTGGATTATGGTTCTAGCTGGAAAAAAAAAAGGGAAGCCTCAAAATACTTCAGCCTTGATGCATTTTCAGGGTACCTTGAAAGGGGATTAAAAAAAGAACTAAATGCATCGTTTTATTGTAGTATGAACAGGTGATACAGTATGGTTTATTGGTACTGATGAAATAGCAATAGTATAGGTAACAATATTACCAAGAGCTTATTGCTGCAATATAGTTTTCCTTGTTGCATTTCTTGGAGTGAAAAGAGTCTTTATTTGATGAGCTTTAATCTGTAAAAATATCTGGCTACTTCAGCACATGCTGGAGTGGAACAAAGAAAGGCAAATATACTACTTAAGGAGAAGATAAAGGACATCAGCTTGTTTAGTCTAGCAAAATAAGGAGTGGAGATATAATTACTGTAAGTAAATATATCGGGACAAAACACTAGGAAAGGAAGAGAATACTTAAGCTAAAGAACAATGTTAACTTACTAAAAATAGGTAAGAATTGGTTAAGAACAAATCTGTGCTGGAAATCAGGTTTCCAAACCCCAGAGGAATGAGAATTTTTAACAGCCTTCTTCTAGGGCTAAAATCCCTCACTAGTTTTAAAAGGAAGCTGGATGTATTTATTAAAACGATACCTGTGATGCCCATGGAATATGCCTGATCAGACAGGAGATACTCTCTACTCTGACATTGTATTTTCAGCCCTTCCTTTTGGATACACCCTGAAAAAAAAATCTCAGAGTCACTTCAGGTATGTCTTCACAATACAATTACTGGGCACCTCTTGTGCATCTGTCAGTAGGAGTTGAAACATGGCCTTACTCAAGCTCAGAGTTGTTATCAAACTGAGCAAAACCAAATCTTCAACAAGTGAAGAAAGTTCCTTGTTCCATTCCACACTGTATTTTGTCCCCAAAGGAAAGAAGCCAGGAATGTACCCCCTTGGTAGGAAGGATAAAAGGGAGAAACTTTATTGCTTTGGAAATGAGCTTGCTGAGATCCTCCAAGACAGTATTGATTTATATCTATCAATTGCAAAGATTGAGTTATTAATACATGTTTATAGGACCGTAAGCAATCCTCCCTTGTATGCTTATAATAGCAACGAGAGAGGAAACAAAATACCTAACTTAATGGGAGTTGGTGAATCTGAAGGGCCAAAAGAGTCAGTGGGGAATCAGGCCCTGCCAAACCTTTGCTACATCAGCCCGTTGAGATAAACGGCTGCTTGTGTTTTTCTGCTGCCAAAACGATTCCTCAGGCATCAGCTCCGGTGAGATCATTAGCCTGAACAAGGTATTCCTCTCAGCAGAATTAAGTCACAGTCTCCAAACATTCAGACATTATGACTAAGGTCTCTTAGAGGCACAAGATTTATCTTTAAAAGGTTTTAGATATGTTAAGTATGTGTGTGTCTAATCTGATAAAACTTTAAATGCTGTTTTACTAGTCTTTTGTCTAAAAGATTGGGGCAGATTAGGATACGCCTAATCCTTGGTGTGAAATTCTGACAATGCTGCTGGCAGTGGGAGTTCTGCTAGTGACTTCAATAGACAGGTGCTTCTTTCACCTCTGCTGGTGAATAAAAGCCTCATTTGTGAATTACAGAGGGAAAAAATAGTTCTCTTCCTTTGTAATTGAAGCAATTGGTGAGCAAAGGGTCAATTTGGAAGAAATTGTTTTGCTATGCAAAAACGGGGGCAGGGGGGAATTGCAGTTTCTCATTTGTTATTAAAATTAAAGTATCCAAGACATCATTTCTTAGATCCTATAGAAGCAGGGTACATTTGGAGTTTATTACAGACAAGCAAACAAGCAATCCAGGAGATGTTTCTTTGATAAATGTTATTATATTGTGACTCATTTTTTATGTCTATTGGACTACCTTGCTACGTAATTCATTGGCCAGTGGGCTGCCTCTCCCATGAAAGCTCTGGTAATTAATGTGAGCTCACCAAAAGCCTTAGATCTTTTCTGTGGTGAAAACTGATGCTAATGTGAACATTCACATCCCAAACCAGAACTTTTCCACTGCTTCTTCAATGCTGCAGAGACGACAGTAGCAAAGAAGCATCTCAAAACAGCAGGATCTTGGAAGAAAGATCTCTAGGTTGAAAAGGGTGGGAGACTAGAAGCTGGAGATAAGGATCAAGGTGATGTAACTAGCTTAACACCTACATCCATTCACTAGTGGTAGTATGGGACATTTCTGAAGGTCTGCACTAGTAAGAGGAAGACACAGCTTTTGGTGTAAGTGGATGGAGTATCTAAGATCCTTATAATTGTCTTTTTAGTTCAAAGGCATTATCACTTCTACAGGGCACAAGGGCTCTAATGGTTTGATTTTGGTGGAAAGTCAGTTCCACAAATTTGTTATGATCTGGAGATGGAAAACCAATGACAAGAAAACAAACAAACAAACAAACCAAAACTAATTAAAACCAAACCAAAACAAAAAACCAGACCCTCAGCTTTTGAAGCTTATGCCGAGGTCTCAAAAGCTTTTGGAGGTATATGGTCTTCCTGTGAGCCACCAGAGCATTAGAGCGTTGAAGGTCAAAGCTATATGGGAATTATGTCTGGGATGCAAAGTTAATCATTCTGGCTCTGCCAAAACATGTTCCAAACACCAGTGTCAGTTGCCATACAGGTGAATGCAGTTTCAAGGGAGGATGGGGAATGCAGAATATTTGCACTAAGTGCTGGTAGGTTCTGGTGAAGTTCTGGTCACATCTGTCTCATACACAAATCTGGGTGGCAAGATGACAGGAAGGATTGGAGAATCTAGTGTCACTGCAAATTCAGGTGTTGATAGATCAGATAGTGTCAAGGTAAATGCTTGCACGGCAGTTAAGTCACTGTGAATATAAGCAGGACAAAGATACTGTCCTAG
Source organism: Ceryle rudis (assembly GCA_033439905.1). NCBI lineage: Eukaryota > Metazoa > Chordata > Aves > Coraciiformes > Cerylidae > Ceryle > Ceryle rudis. The sequence goes on from JAAGNO010001741.1 coordinate 53,350, forward strand.
GCTAATCAGAGAAGAAAACAAGATGATTTAGTGCTGGGGCAGGATCCAATGGTACCTCTGAGCCTCTCTCTCTCTGCCTCAGTGTGATAAACCTCCACAACAGCAGCTTCTACTGGCAAAGGCCAAAGTGGAAAGCTACTAATGAAGATCTTTCTATCTTTGAGGTGTTGAGAGAAATTCAGTTTTTTGTAAGCTTTTGAGGTCAACTTGTGGTTGAAAAAAGCAGAAGCAGAGGAAAAAATGCAGGGAAAGTCCATCCTAACTGTGGAGGCTGAAGACTGATCTAGGACACTAGGCGCAGACTAGGAGCTGCCTGAGAGAAACGGAGGAACGTAGAGTTTGCACTGCCCTTCCTGCCATCAGGGCTGAGAGGATACAGCACCAAGGTCACTGCTATACAGGCTTTGGCAAGGCAAAATGGCTGATCTTGGCGCATGGTATGCACATAGATCCACAGTAATGTGCACATCTACAGTGTCTCAAAGAATCCAGGTTTTCTAATTGCTGTTTTAAGCCATGATTAAAATAAGTTATTTTGTTCACTTTGTTTTAAATATATACAACTACAGAGTACAAATGGCATCATAAGTTCTGAATTACAGCTGCCATTTGAACATCTCTTCTCTGAGAAAACAGTTGCTGTTCTCAATTCTGCTCTTGCATAGTATCATATTTATTTCTGTTTCCTTGAATTTTTAAAATGAAGAATTATAGTTATTAACATTAGCTTATTTAGCTTTAGCTACCTAACTATTGTGAGCTATTTTATATTAGCAAGCTCTTCTGTGAGTCTTTTTATAGTGTACTTTATCAGTAACTGGAGTCTGTTGGATTTTACAGTTGGGGCTGATATGAAAGATCCCTGCAAACCTTGTGAGATAGGAATAAGTCAGCCTGAATACTGAAACTGTGGTCTAAATTTTCAGAAGTGGTGGTGTGCTTACTCCACTTATGTAGTAATTTGTTGCCAAGCTAAAGTCTCAACATACCTTCAAGTGAATAAAATACTTTTTCTACTTTGTCCCAAATGTCTACATACTGTTGAGTGGCCATTGCATCCCACCCTGAAGCTGGCTTTCTAGCAGGTTTCAGTGCAATCTTTCAAGCCTATACTATGTTCAAGCACTGTGTGATCCTTCACATCACATTTAGATCCTTCCTGCCATCTAAGATAACCAGCCTGCTCTCACATCCACGGTAACCATGCAGGTAATTTTTTTGACCACTCTTGCTCCCATTGCCTGAGGTTGCAAACCAGCTGGAGTACATTATACCTAGAAAGGAAGGAAAGAAACACTGAACAGTAGTTGGCAGAGCCATCTCTCATTTTCTGGACTGACTTTGCATAAATAACCCAAAATTAGACACCACTGTAAAAAGTGACAGATTTTCCCCTTGCAAACATCTGGACAGCATGAGGGGAAGGGGTTGCTGTGCTCTACACCTCACCAGGACATTACTACCAGAAGAGCTGTAGGAAGCTGCTCACTGAGCTTTCATGGAGGTTTGCTCCCCGCCCTAAGAGCATGGTCCCACTACTGACTGCATATAGTCCCTGTGTAACCTTTCCTCCTGTCCAGTGACCTCCTGTCCAGTGATACTGAATAGCTGAAGTGATGGAGCTATTGCTTGGTTTCCTTCTGTATTTCTATAGGATGCCAGTAGAGGGCAAAGATGACTTTAGGCTTGATGTGAGAAATCACACAGGTTGCCCTGTGGAGCAGAAAAATTGCGTGAGTTAGGGGAAAATACAAAAGGGCCTAAAATGGGTTATAAAGAAGGGTCTTCCACTGGTATCACATGTGACCTCATGCCAGATGAATATTCCCCATTTCTTTACCAGGACAGCTTAAATACAAGAGTAAGAAAGTTTTTAACTCTAGTCCGGGGAAATGAAATTAGCTGTAACATAAACAGTCTTTAAAGCCCTGGTAATCCAAATAACCCGACATTAGGACTCAAAAATGCAGATCTTTAGATCCTTTTCCTGAGCTGAATAAAACATGATTTACATCAGTAAGTATTTCAGATGGTCTTTAACATACATTAGTAAAGCGATGTTTTCTCTTTTCACTGCAAATTCGAATCGTATGTCCAACTGATTTATCAGTTCATTATAATATGCTTCTCTGCTATACAAGCAAACCCTAGGTGTCTGAGAAGAATTTTTATTCCTCTGCTGCAGAAACAGAAATAGCTTAATATTTTGTAAAATCGTAGGAGTCTGTCTCAGAAGCTGAAGTAAAAGCTTTCAAAAAAAAAAAAAAAAAAAAAATCAGGGATAAAATTGGAAATGAGTTGTATATAAGGTTCTTGTTCTTATTCCTGAGAGAGCTGTTTTTATAAAACTTCCCGACAGTCAGAGGTTTTGCCAGTTTTCTCACCCACGAGGGGAATGACATTCTTCTGAGATACCAGTTGTTACTTTTTAGCTGTGGCTATGCAAATCATCTGTGCTACTCTGGAAGGCAAAGCCTTTCACAGAATTTCTTACCTCTCTTTTTCATTCCTTCTATTAAACAGTGGGGTAGATGAGCCGGGACCTGGTACTCAGCAGTAAAAGGTCACCAAACTCAGAATCTAGAGGACTATAATCAAGTGATGACATTCATAATTTTACAGGCATGACATCTGATGTACAATACAACCACTTCCCCCAAGTCACAAAAACCATACATGTGGTTGAAAAGCAAAGGAAGGTGAATAAGGAGTGGGAAGAAAAGCTGGCAAGAGGGACACACTGTTGAAGGAGAAGCTGCCTGAAAATCAAAAAAAAAATCCTTGTTTGTTTTCAGAGAGAAGAACAGATTGAATACACTGGCCTAAGCATAACAAATTTTGCCTTACTATTGTTATATCCAACCACTCAGCATTGGAAAGGAGAGCCAGAAACTGAACTAGAAGATCCCATATAACATAATTTTCCAATGGCCTTGACAACTAAGAAAGCTCACAAAAATGAAATGATATGAATTGTCCCTGTCTTTTTATTATTCACATGGTTTCATTCTTTTTGAACCATGTTAGGGCAGCCAGTTAATCTTGTCAAATGGAAGAGAATATTTTTTTTCTAAGATATGTATGAAATACGGCATCTGATTTTTAGCTGACACTCAGTATGCTGAGTAACCCTAATTATACAATATAAGAATGATGTTAGGGAGTGATAAAAACATATCAGTCCTCTTAGAAATGGACACAAACCACAAAAATGTAAAGCTTAAAGGGACCTTAAGAAACTACTGAACCTGCACTTCTGTACTGGGGACAGTAAACGTATCAAGACCATCCCTGACAGCTATTTGCCTAAACTGTTCTCAGATAGTTTGAAGTCTGTATCCATCTAGGAGACTTTATTGCTGTTACAGTTGGAAAGCATTTTGTGGCATCAGGCTCTGTCTTGTTTATTGCAGTGTGGACAGATTTATTTTTTTTTATTTTCTCCAAGGTCAACAAGAAAGAGTTTAGCCCCTGATTAGCATTCTTCAGTGATCTTTTACCTGACAGAAAACTGTTATGTACTAGCTGGTTTGTTTTCTTTTCTAGTCTGAATAAACCCCTTTTTTCCCAGTCTTTTCTATTTTTTTTTTTTCAAATGTCATGCTTTCTTAACATATCTTATTGGTGCTGTGATACAGAGTACTCTCAGCTTATCTACAGTTTCCTTAAAATATTATGATCTGAGCCCATACACCAGAGCCCATACTAGCCCCACTGTCCTAGAGAGTGGAATGAACCTCCCCTCTCTCACACATGCTACTTTTGCTTATATGTCCCAGAATAACACTCATGCTTTGGGAAGACATCACACTTGTTTGGTGGGGGAAATTTTATACCTCCCAGAGCCTTTTGTACAGGAGTAATTCTGATGCTATTCCAGACTTTTTTTTTTTTTTTAATTTTAATTATCTTTAAAGTGTTTGGGATTACATTATTGAGATAGGAGGATAGCATTTTAAGAATTTCCCAATATGGGTTCTATAGTGATGCATGTTATATTGTGTTGTGGGTTTTTTTTCACATGAATTCTGGTTTTAGTTCCTTCCAGTTTTGCTGTCCAGAGGGCTCTGCACCCAGGGTAGCCACAAAATTAAAGTTAACATGAGAACAGGAACTAATTATTTATACTTGCAAATGAGAACAGAAAATGATCATGAAATTAAACTTCAGAGAGTTGCATATAACACATAAGAAAAAATAAGCTACCTAAAAAAAAAATCTGCCAAGGGATGTGACAGAAACACCACCAGCAGATCTCACCAAAGCTACAGCCACCTGGCTACTCATTATCAGCACAGAGTTGTACAGGTTTACTTATTGCAAAGCGTCATAAGTTAGGAAGGAAATGGTTCTTTTCACACTCTTTAGCCTTCCAAGACTATAAATAGCATTGAACATCTGAGGGAAAGCTAACATTGCATTAGGGATTCTGTGAAGAAGACTTAGCTAGGTTCTGGTATGATCCTGAGGGACACAGCACTACTGCTTCCCCTGTGAGAAGATGGGTGAACAAAGAAACAGCAAGAAGACCTGAGACATCTCATAGTTTAGAGCAACAGAAAAAAGGTTCTCTCTTCACTAATTGTCAACTGCCCTCCACAAGAGAAGGTTGTACAATTCTTATGAAGTGTATGAACGTTAGGTTTTATTTAAATTTCACATAATAGAAAATTTCAGTATGAAGATGTAGTTTTAGGTCCTTTCAACCCTTGAAGACCACTATGCTGATACAGTGGAAGAGAATAAACACCTCTCTTTACTGTTTTGCTCCTAAGTAGATGCTAATTCTTGCTTCCCCAAACTCCTTTCATAGCAGGCATATGGCAGCACATGCTCTGCCCTGCTCTTTTGCAGACTCCTCTTATGGGAACAAGCCACATTCCGGACTCCTAGTGCACAGGTATACTTGAAAAGAGGGCCTCCAGCTCTAGCAAGAGAGCAAGAGAAAGTGTCCTAAAGCTGTTGCATGCACCCAAACTTATGTTCTTATCCTTCATACTTCAAATATCAGCCAGACCTAAACACAAGTCAAAGCAAAGCTATTTAGCAGGACATGGTTATGTTGAAGAATCTTCTTCATCCATAATTAACAAGGCTTCTTATTCTCCCTTGTGTAGTGTACTTACTATGTGCAGCTGTTCTGGAGTGAAGGTCACTGCACTGTCCTCCTCCTTCCCAAAACTCTAAATGATAACTGTCCCTATCTGGCCCTGATTCTTGTTCTCTGGGTTACATTTTTGTGTACAAATACAATGATTTCAATGGTGCTAGCTATGCCTGGTACTCGAAGAAGACTCCTCTGTCTCATCTGGTGACTAGCCAGCCAAGAAGTACGCAAACTATGTGAATGCCACTGATAACTCTGACTAGGGCCAGTAGCACCTTCTGTGGTCTGTAATCAACTGATTGTCCCTGTCTAAAATGTTGCCTTTCGGCTCCCTGGCACCATATTACAGTAGAATTCAACTATGGCACATAGTACCAGCTATATCCATGCTATGAGCTTGTGCTCTCGTGCATTACTGTCTTTCTGTAGGCTCCTTGATAACAAAGATAGTGCATCTCTCAGTGGGGACTTCTGCACAGATGTGGTGGGAGACCCTGTTCCCACTCCCACCCTCTCACTGGTGTTCTAGGGCCACTTACATTCAAATATTATGAAATTCACAAACAGCTCCTGATATTGATCTATGATATTTTTAAAGTCACAGCTTTGGCATTTATTGGGAATAACTAACAGGAAAAGTAGCACACATGGATTTCTCTAGTGCTTAAAAAAAAAAAAAAAATCCATTGCAGGAGTTTTCTGTAGCCTAAAGACTCAACATGTAGGCTGTCTAGGTTATACTGGTTGCCATCTGGCTCTCAGTCCCACTCTTTGTTTTCAGTCTCCAGGCCATTATGTCTTTAGTAAATAATCAAACATATTTTGTTTGATTCAATTTCTTTTCTTCTGTTGAACTGTTGATTAGGAGCCAAAGGTTTATTTAAACAGGTGATAACTTTGCTGCTCACTTGGTAAAACTGGAACATAGTTTTAGGTCACATCTACATGACAAATATAGTCGTGTCAAGCAGTGTGAACATACAGCAACAAGCTAAAGCATTTTTAAGGCTTTAAAAGCCTTCTGGAGACTTCCAGACTAGAAGAGCTAAGCTCTATCCTCTGATTTCAGGGACTAGAGGGGTAGGAACAACTGTGGTCATAAAGTGGGATCGGGGAGTTTAGGAGTGGTGACAAATGGAAACTGAAGTGGGAAGGAGGAGGAGGAAAAACATGGAGCTGGAAAGGTTGCAACTACAACTCACAATAAGTGCAGCCTCTTTCAAAAACTCTTCTGAAGCCCGGCCTCACTAACAAGTCCGCAAAAATTTAGCTACACTTGCCTAGTCCACTTCATGGCCCCATAGTGGTGCTCTACCCCCTTGCCTGTATCATACCAAATCCCTGCAAATATAAATCCACAGCAGATATAAATAACGTGGTTGGAAATGTGCAAAACCTTGAACTTTTTCACTGAAGGAAGCCACGGTGACTCCACTTGCTGCCTTGGTTGTTCAACATATCCCCTTGAGCTGAAGCAGTTCAGGCTGGCACTCTTGGAGCAAGAGAGACCAAATCTATCTTCTGGCTGTCAGCTGAAATGTCAAGTGGTCACTGTGTCCTTCTTCCAGGCAGCGGTGATGTTTCTAGTGGGCCACAGAAATTGTAACAGGACAGATGCAATGCAGCAGAGGAAAGGAAAAATTAAGGCCTATAAGCAAGGAGAAAAATCGGTGGGAGCCAAAAAAACAGGAGTGGTGGAAGTGGTATAGTTCCATGAAAAATGAGTTGGGTCATTACTACATAGGTCTGAGGGGAATAGTGTTTGAAACCAGTCACTGATCTCACCATCCTGAGGCTTCTTGTTGTTGTTGTTTTAAAGAATAGTCATCTTACAGTAAATAAACTGTGATAACCCCAAAGCCTTTTCCTCCCTCTCTGTGCCAGAGGAAGCTAAGTTTATCCTAAGCATTTCCAAAACCACATAGCATTTGAAGGCAAAGTAATATATGGGGTCAGAAACTTTTAAATAAAAGCCAGTTAGAGCTTCAATCCATTTCCACCTTGTTTTTTATTTTTATTGCATTTTCTGAAAGAAAATGTCTGTCTCAAGCCTACATATTCTACCTGGCTGCCACTTCTTTCCTGAAGATTTTGCAGCTTTCAGCTATTATGACCCCATAAACTTATACTTTTCAGTTACTGATAAACATTATAGAATTCAACTCCCTCAGAGAAGTCAGTATCACTTGGCCAGACAACATCTTCAGAAAACTGCTTGAAATTATTTGCCAGAAAACTTATTTCCCAGTGTTTTAGAGCTAACAAATTCCTCAGCTACTATAGTTTTGGTCTCTGATTTCTTCCTGTACTTGATACAAATTATGTCTCTTTTTTGCCTAAAAAAAAAAAAGTTAATTCAACACCACAGCCCCTTAATTTTGCTTGAGTGACATGTTGGATTTATCAAAGTGGGGACTAGATGTCAGGCGCTCTCCTCAATTCAAGCAGCTGTGAAGGATCATAGAATGGCTTGGGCTGGAAGGGACCTAGGAGATCATGTAATCCAACCTCCCCACCAGGGGCAGGGATGCCTCTCAGCTAGACTATGTTTCTCAAGGCCTCATCCAACCTGACCTTGAATACCTCCAGGGAGGAGGCATCCACAACCCCTCTGAGCAATCAAATCTAAACCTATTTCCCCTCAGTTTAAAACCATTTCCCCTTGTCCTGTCGCTGGACACTCTTGTGAAGAGTCCCTCTCCAGCCTTCCTGGAGGATCCCTTCAGGTATTGGAAGGCAGTTATAAGGTCCCCCAGGAGTCTTCTTTTCTCCAGGCTGAATAATCTCAGCTTCCTCAGCCTATCCTGTAGCAGAGGTGCTCCAGCCCCTGGATCATCTTTGTGGATCTCCTCTGGACTCATTCCAACAGATCTATGTCCCTCTTACTGTGGGGACACCAGAACTGGATGGTGTTTGAGGCAAGGTCTCACATGAGCAGAGTAAAGGGTGAGAATCACCTCTCTTGATCTGCTGGCCATACTCCTCTTGATGCATCCTAGGATACAGTTGCCTTCTGAGCCACATGAGTGCACTGCCAGCTCGTGTTCAGCTTCTTGTCAAACATCCCCAAGTCCTTCTCTTTATGGCTACTCTCAACCCACTCTGTACCCAGTCTGTACTTGTGTCTGGGATTGGCTCAGACCAGATGCAGGACCTTGCATTTTGACTTGTTGAACCTCATGCGGTTTGCACTGGCCCATTTCTCAAGCCCGTCAAGGTCCCTCTGGATGGCATCCCTTCCCTTAAGTGAGTCCACCGGACCGCACAACTTGGTGTTGTCAGCAAACTTGTCCATGTCACTGACAAAGGTGTTGAACAGCACTGTACACAGAACAGATCCCTGAGGAACTCCGCTTGTTACTGGTCTCCACCTGGACATCAAGCCATTGATCACAACTCTTTGAGTGCAACCTTCTCGCCAGTTCCTTATCTACTGCGTGGTCCACCCATCAAGTCCATGTCTCTCCATCTTCAAGACAAGGATGTCATGTGGGACAGTGTCCAAATGCTTTGCACAAATCCAAACAGATTGTCAGTTGTTCTTCCCATATCAACCAGACTTGTAACTCTGTCTTAGAAGGCAACCAGATTAGTCAGGCACAATTTGCCCTTAGTGAAGCCATGTTGGCTGTCACCATTCACCTCATTTTTCATGTGCCTTAGTACAGTTACCAGGAGGATCTGCTCCATGATTTTACCTGGCACAGAGGTGAGGCTGACTGGTCTGTAGTTCCCTGGGTTTTCTTTGCTTCCCTTTTTAAAAATGGGGATTGTTTCCCCTTTTCCAATCTGTGGCAACTTTGCCAGACTGCCATGACTTCTCAAATATGATGGCTAGTGGCCTAGCAACTTCATCCACCAGTTCCTTCAGGACCCATGGATGTATCTCATGAGGTCCCATGAGCTCATGCACCTTCAGGTTCTCTAGGCATTTCCAGACCTGATCTGCTCCTATCCTGGGTGATTCTTCACTGTCCCAGACCCAGCCAATGCCCTCCTTGACTTGGGTGGTGTGGATCAAGTGGTTACCAGTGAAGACTGAAGCAAAAAAGTCATTGAGTATTCCAGCCTTCTTCATATCCTCTGTAGCCAGGTCACCTGCATCCCTCCAGAAAGGTACCACATTCTCTCTTGGTTTTCTTCTTTCTCTGACATCCGAAGAATTATTTTCTGTTATTTTTAATGTCCCTGGCCAAGTTTGACTCCATCAGGGCTTTAGCTTTTCTAACCTGGTTTCTAGTTTCACAAACAGTCTCCTTGTATTCATCCCAGGCTACCTGTCCTTGCTTCCACGCTTTGTAGATTCCCCTTTTGTGTTTGATTTTGGCCAGGAGTTCCTTGTTCATCCATACAGGCCTCCTGGCATCTTTGCCTGATTTCTTCTTTTTCAGGGTGCAGTGCCTTTGGGCTTGGAGGAGATGATCCTTGAAAGTCAACCAGCTTTTCTGGGCTCCCAGTCTCTCCAGGGCTTTGTCCCATGGTATACCACCAAGGTGCTTCCTGAAGAGGTCAAAGTTGGCTCTTCTAAAGTTGAGGGTTTCAGGCTTGCTGAGCACCCCTTTCTTTGCTGCCCTTAATAACTTTAAGATCCACCATCTCATGGTCACTGCAGCCAAGGCTGCCCATGAGCTTAACATTGCCCACCAGCCCCTCCCTGTTGGTGAGAACAAGGATGGAGAACTTGTACGACAGAACTAAAAAGAACTTGGAGGTTAAGGTTTAAAAATATGTATTCACTTCACCTTCTTGCCTTCATCTGATCCTTATTGTACATCTCAGAGCCTAGTCTGATATTTTAGATTCATTTCAAGAAATTCACTTTCTGAAAAAAATGCAGTACAAGGGAAAAGAAAGAAAAAATCTTCTCCCTTGCAAGCCTCTCTCACCTGGAGTTTAGCCACCAACTTTCTATAATTTATTAAAAAATGACAGTCACAAAACTAGACAAAGAGGACAGCATCCCCCTCAGATGTCCAAGGCATTTTGCTTAGTCCTGCTCATGTTCATTTCCTATTCTAATCAGCAATTTAAAAGCAGATCAATTAGCTTAGTATTTTTCCTTCCTTTCTAGCTGCGCCAGAGATGGAGTTGGCAAAAGTCCTAGGCAGAGAGGAATAGAAAGTATCAAAAGGATGTCTATATCTCAAGTCTTGATTTGTTCCCATACTTTTTGCTGCCAACGTACAATAAGCAGCAAATACGAAGGCTGCAAGAGAAGGACAACACAGCTTTATGAACAAAACCTTATTCTCTAGCCTCAGAAGCTTGTGACTTTATTTCAACATGGATTTCTTTCACATTTGCATGCACATATTTTGCCGTTCTGCCCAGCAACTAGGAGTACGTAAGAACAAGTGCTCCTCTGCACCCTGCTTACTTTGATCACTAGGGGTAGGGCCCAATCCACAAATAAGCACACAAGAGGATTTTTGTCTCTGATTTTAGCAGCATTAGGAATTAGGATACTTCCCTCTGCACCCAGAAACTTAACTAGACAAAAATGAGATCTACAAGTGCCCAAAGTTGTAAGACCATCATCCTTTATACAGAGAGTATTCATTCTCCTTACAATTAAAAGGATGATTGTGCTGCCATACACTACTTTTATATTCAAATAATAATCAAAGTCTGTCAAAAATACTTGACTTTTTCCCGAATAAATAATGCATTGATCTAATTTGAAAACACAAGTACTTTTGTTTGGCATATTTAGGAAAAGTATCCAAAAGAATTCCATTAAAGGTTGGCATGTGAAATTTCAAAGCATGCCTATGGGTGAAATGTTAACTTTTACTTCAGATATTTTGTGCTTTAACATCCTCACCCCAATTTCAGAATTCATATTTTCAAGTTTTTTGCTCTGCTTTCTCTATAATTCACAGCCCTACCCTAGAAAAAAAAAAGGACACATTGTATTTTCCATAACTTCTTCCATGTAGAAAACAACATAACCATCAAAACATGAAGAGTTGTCACCATTTCTGTTCTACTCTTTCCTATGAGTAAAAAGGAGCAACAATAGGAGGCAACATCTGGCACTCCATTAAAAAAATATTCTAAGAAGAGAAAACTAAAATTTCTGCCAGTTGTTTCAGTCCAACTTGTAAAATCTGAAGTGATTATTAAAATATTTCCATCAGAATAAGTCTCATATATACACAATTCAAGTATATCTTTATGTCAATATATTTCTCATATATATACATACACTTTTTTTTTTTAAACAGGAGTTCTGGCTATGGGCTGTACTTGGAAACTTGGCTGTCAGAGGAAGCCCTCCTAAACAGAACATGTTACCTGGTTTTCAGGGAGCCTCTTGTGCAGTACAATACCTCCAGCATCCCAGTCCACCTCAACTTTCCAGATAAGCCCTTCTGATGTGAAACAGCAGATTACCTTGGTCAGTGAGCTGAACATTTGTGGGTGTTTTCTGTCAGACCTCTGTGCTCCTATCAGCCACAGTAGCGCTCTCTGTGCTAGGGTAGTTGTGTAGTCCAAAATAACACTGCTTGAATTTGCTTTCATCCCAAGACACAAAACACCTCTTTGGACATCTATCCACAATACAGCAACCTCCCCAAAAAACCATCCCTTACAAGCCTGCTTTTCATGGGAGCCGGGATGAAAGTCAAGGCAGTAAAGGTCAGTAGTGCACCCCTTTTCCCTGAGACTTTGCCCACATGCCATGATTCGGCAAGAGTTACATTAGCTGCATCACAGAAGGTATATGCCAACATCAGTGACAAGCGAGCCCTTCAAGGATCCCAGGTTGCACAAAACTGTAGGTGACAAACACATTTGAGCAGAGCACTAAGGGCCTGCCAGGGAAAGGCAATGCCATGGGTTTATTCTCAGCAAGATGCATGGCCCCTGGTAGAGATAGTTTTGGTCCCACCCATTGCTCCACTTGTTCCTCAAGCGTAGAGTTGAAACAAAGCCACAGCTCACAATCATGCTGTGAAGCCAGAGAGGGAGTGTGGAGGAGGCCCAGTTTGCATTCAGGTCAGGAGAGTTCTCTGAGGGCTTTCATGAACAAATAGAAGCCAGAAATCTAATGGGTGCTGCACTCAGCTCAACCTGTTATTCCTAGATAGTAAGGTGTTAGTTATTTTACTACAAGAAGATAAGAGGCTTAAAAAAAAAAGTTTAAAAAACCCCAGCATAAACCACCCAAAGCTTGCTTGAAAAGCACAAGGTACAAGTAATGAATTTAAAAAGAACACTCTTCCTGCTCAAACTATATTGCAACAGACCTTCCCTACCTCCCCCCGGTCCTTGTGTAAGAGTTGAGATAGTTTATGGGTTCTTCAGGGCTTAAGTCCAGCTACAGGAAATTGCCCTGAAGGGAGCGAAGTGGCATTTGCCTGTATAAAATGGTCCTGAACAGCAACTATGTACTTGCTCTGCCCCATCTTCAACTCCCAGAATGACAGGTTTGAATTCTCCATTTCCGTGAACTGCAGACTGCTGGTATGCTGTTGCTCCACACATTGTAAAGACCTATGATAAGCTTTCACTGAAAAGTTTTCAGTTTAAGTGTCAGCTGGTCTGCAGATTTTATCTAGTAAGCTATTGTGTTCCGTGGAACCTGCAGCCAGGCATGGACTATAAGAACAGGCACTTAACAGATACAGGTTTATCCTGTTTTCCTACTTCTCACTACCCTAACCCCTATATAAATTACTAACACACTACTGAAATACCAAGGACAGAAGGTGAACAATAGTCTGTGGGCTCCAGCCTGCTAGGAGCCAATAGAAATGTTACCAGGTGCTTACCAGACTTGAACTTGTCCTGCCCTCAGCTCCATGAGGGGACCTCACTTCCCTCTTTGATTGCTGTTGTTGGCATCAGTCACCTGTTAGGCACCATTTCCTCCTCCACTATGTTGTGGGGATGGGGGAAAGCACAGGGATTGGTCATACTCATCAATTCTAACACTTCCTGTCTCCATGCATCTTCTTTAAAAAGAGTCCCCTGAAAAAACACAACCCCTAGAATCAACATTTGTCTTTTGACAGCTGTCCAAAGTCCTCACTGAATAACACTTTGCTATGCTGTATCTAATTGAAGACCAGATGCCATTGAACTGAAGTTATCAATACCCCACACAAGTATAGGCATCTGCTTGCCTAAAACCACTTGCTTTTTTGGCTCCTTACCTTCAAGCTCTTTGGACAAGGACCAGTCTTATCTCTGAGGTGCATTACAAGTGTAGGGAGTCGCAAAAAGAAATCTCATTTCCCAATTGCCATTGTCCTCATGACAGAAAGGATAAATTGTAAAATTTTTATTGCAAAATATTAAAATAAATTACATTTTACAAAGACTTAGCAAATATTTACATACAGTGTGATTCCAGTGACAAATCAGCAACAAAGGACAGACAGGAATATTATGGAGTGATAAGAGACAAAAACTGTACAAACTTCAAAAGCCATATGAAAGACAAGATTTTTTTTTAAAATAAATCCATCACAAATGGAATGTATCCCATGAGGTACAAAAATTACAAGTCTATGACAGTTGTTTGTTTTATTTTTGTTTAGGTCAACAGACTTGTATATTGCTTTTTGCTCTCCTCATCAGTGATGCTTGTTTGTCTCTACAAATACTCTCCCAGATCAACTGGAGAGAAAAAAAAAAAAAAAATCTCAACATATACAACTGTTTAACTGATAAACTGTTATCAGTCTATGCTTTTATTTCTGCATGTTTTGAAACATCCATTGCCAGCAATGGATTCGCAAATCATTAGTTCAGAAAAATTTAAATACACCACTTTTTGTATTTCCTCAGTGATTTCGTACCAGTGTATCAGATGTGTTAAGACTGCCTGCTGCAAGACAGGTATCTGGAAAGCCATGCTCTTCTGGTAAAAACAGGCTTCAATAGCACAAGATTAAACTAAGAAGTGTCACAATGATGTCATGAAGGATGGGGTCACAGTCTATAGCGCTTAAAACTGCTCTTGTGGATACTTTTGTTGTTATATTTCAGGATTTAAAAAAATCTATTTAAGAAAATAAATTAAGTCCTGGCTCATCTTGGCAAAGTTAGTAAGTTTATAGGGTGGAAGTGGACCCATGCTTCACATGATATGACTGAAAATACAAGCTACTTGTAGACAACAGCAAGAAAGAAGAGCTTCCACTTCTATTTAATCCCTTCATTATATGTGCTTTTAAGCTTTTCTTCCCCACCCCCTTTTTAAAAAAAAAAAAAAACAAACCACAAACCTCTTTCCTCTTTCCAGGAGGAGATCTATCTCACTTAGACAACCACTTCCATAGCAGTAAGAGAGCTGTTAACGTTATCAGCCAAATGAAGTCTTACACAGTATCCAAAGAAATGTTTGCAGATTGACCAGATAATTGAAATAACTACAAGACCTTACCAAGTAGCAGTGGGGAATTCACTCAGAGGCACTTTTGCAGCTGAACAGCTCAAAATCCAGCCTGGACACTTAACTCACTACACATAAATCTGAAGGCAGAAAGACCTTAATTTTGATCCACCAGGCAGCTGCTGTTCTTAAGACGTGGAAGACAGGCAGGCAAAAAGCTGTCTTGCTTAGCACTTCGGCAGTTCCAAGATGGCACTGGGAAATGGTTCAACTTTTTGGAGAGAGTCAGTTTTAAAGCTATCTCCAACTAAGCCCCTCCAAAACACTGAAACCAAGTAGGGCTTAATGAGACAATTGTGTTGGCCTCTGTGTAAAGAGGAATTTTTTCCCAGTGTTAGGATTACATTAAGGCACATGGTGGGACATCTCGAGAACAGTTTTGTGAGGTGTGATCATGTTTCCCAAAAAAGTGGGAATATTGTACTTTGTTTTAATAAATTTAAACTATAACTTTAAATCCCATGATACTCATTATGCTGACTTAGTCTACACTGACTGCACTGGGAAAGGCCAGAGAGCCACATCTAACTTGGTAATATGAAACAGATCCCATCCATTCTTAGCTCTGGCTTACAAGTGCACTTTGCTATGGAGAACAGAGAGTCTGGGTTCCAGTGTGCAACATCCCCTCCCAGCCAAGTGTCTGGGTTGTATTATTTCTGTATTAGAGGAATTTTTTTGAATTTTTTTTTTTTTTTGAATGAAGATTGGACTATGTTTTCCCATTTCGTGCACTTTCAGCAAGCCTTTTCCCTCCACACCGTCCTAAAAAACTTTGATCTTTGCGTCAATAATGGAAGACAAGTTGGAGGACAACAAAAGCTATATGGAGTGCTTTCTCATTTTATTAAGTTAACCTGCACTTGTTTAACAAAAAGAAAACAAACAAAAAAACCCTAATAAAATCCTAGACTTGCTACATGAGCATCCTGTGTACCACGCACGTACTCTTGCCTACCATTTCTTACAGTCACAAGATATAGCTGTCAACCGCAACCCTTCAGATATATAGAAATACTTGAAGGGCTTGGAGTAATTTTAAAAATGATGGGGCTATTATAGAAGTAAATTAGAATCTTCTCTATGGGGCCTTTATGTCTTTCCTGTAAGGTACAAGTCAAATTTATCCAGCCACCGCTGCTCCAAATAGCAATAATATAATAAAGTTTGATTTCAGCTTAGAATCTCTCTTCAGTGATATTATCATAAAATGGTGATTGATTACCAAATCAAATGATGTTGATTCCACATTTTTGCCAGTATAATAGAGGTGGCTCTAGCCTTCTGTTAACTTTTTTTTCCAAATAAAAAGTCATACACATGGAAAATTCTGAAGAAAAACAAAACAAACAACTAGTAAAGCCAGTCTCTTGTTTCACAGTAGATAACTTCAAAACTTCCCATCAATAGTCTATCCAACCAGAGTGCCAGTTTCCCATATGTCATCCTCCTTCTGTGGAGGCCAGCAACTGAAACTGCAGCCAATATCTGCAGTTATTAGAAATAGTTAGTAATTCAAGATAAGCGTTGCAAGATTCCATAAGCTCTTCTTACAAAGCTAGTGAGTTTGCCAACATTAAACTGACACCGAGAATGAGACAACTTTTAACTCTTCACTGAACTTTGGGACGTACTGGAATGACAAAATGCTGTAAAATAGAACTTGACCTGTGAAGGTTCAAAGGTCTTGACTATTTTCTGTTCCAAGTATATTGGATATAACTCAAGTCAGTTACCTTTTGCCAAGATGTAATCAAGAACCTGATTTGAAAGAGTTGTCCAGGTTAAAATAGATATGGAAGAAGAGAAAAATAAAATCATAGTATAATTTTCCTTGTAGCCAAAATAATTTGGGTATAAATATTAAGATGATACATACTTCCTACTCCATGATAAGCCCATCTCCAAGCTAAGAGGTAGTACTTTCAGGAGTTTAGAGTCAAAGTTCCTTTTTAAAAATGCCTTATGGCCTAAAGTTGCTTGATTACATCTAGCCCAAGATTTGACATTGCCCAGCCCTCTTGAAAGTGGGATAGAATAACCATTGTATATGCACATAAGTCAATCTTTAAAACAAAACAAACAAGCAAAGTGTAATCAACTGTTTCAAAAATCATCTCTCGAGTCTGAAGTACCAAGGCAGGGAGGAACATCAAACAACAATACTGACTAACACACTGCACAGATCAGCAGCAGTGCTACAAGTCCCTTCTGACAGGCATTTGGAGAATATCTGTGCCTCCCAAGGTGATTATTTCCTCAGAAGAACAGCATCAATAAAACTTCACCTGTACATAGATACTGTATAAAGTTCATTCAAGTATTTCCTCTAGGAAATGGACAGTGGAAGGACACTTTCAGCATTAAAAAAGTTCATTGCATCCTGCTTGTGCTCATACATGCTTTGATTAACAAGTCTTCTAGTCAACAGTTCTGGGGCTGAAGTGCAGTTTACAGCCCAACTGGTGAGCTTCATCCCAGATGATTCTTTCTTGTTACAGGGCTCCTTCTCAATCCATTCCTTTGGAATTTTTCATTTTAATGTTCTATTCATGAAATTACAATTCAGTATAATTTGACAAGCACTAACATATTCTAGACAGATGCTTCAGAAGCTTCCTCCTCAGTCTGCCAGTGCACCTCAGCTCATAGCTGTGTGTCCTGTCCATTTGAAGTTTCTCAGTAAGTACAAGTACTAGTTGCACCATTTTTTGGTGGCAACAACTTCACAACGGTTGACTTCAAAAAAAAAAAAAAAAAAAAAAAAAAGAGAGCAAACCCCTTGCTTTCATATGTGATCAAAACAGGATTCAAATCCACATTTTCAGAGGTGAAAGGCTAATTAATGGAGTAACCGAACTGATTTGATGCTCAAAATCTCTTTGCAACAGTATAGTTACACTCCCTAACTAATTCCTCAATGAAATGCATAAAATGCAAAGTCCAGTGTATTAACTAGTCTTTACTGTTTTGTTCAAGAACCTTAAAATCCCATGAAGGAGCAGGACTCCAAATTCAACTGTTATTTTACAAGTTTTTCAGATAAGCAAAGCTCAGAAACCAACTTAGGATGGGAAAAGGACACTGAAGTTTACTAGTATGGGACTTGGTTTTGTTTTCAGAGTCAGGATAAGCTGCAAAAACATGCTTGTCTCCTTGCTCTGTTAATTTGTTCATTATGCACTGACCAATTTCAGAAAACCATTGTCAAACATACTTCACGTTGCAGCCTTCACATTGCTTACTGTGTTATATTCATTCATCAGTTGTTCATAAGGCACAGAAAGTTCTAGCTCGTTATTGGTAAAAGTAGATTCATCAGAGGATGGGAATTTTACCAGTTTTTTTGCAGTTTCAGATTCCTCTGCAAGATTATCATCCATGGAGGATTTTGATGTTTCCTCATCATCTGAGATATCTTCCTCTTCATCATCATCTTCATTTACAAATGTTATATTGGCATTCTCAAATATTAAGGGTCGATAGTCTCTGGAATCCCACACTTCGCCTTCTTCTTCACTAATCCTGTCTAGCTGATTTACAAACATGGTTCCTTCTAGAGGGCTGTCTCCATTATGTTTATCATGAAGGGGTCTCAGTACATGACCATTTTGTATGTCCAGGGAAGCCTCAGCATACTCAAATGTCTCTGTCTTTGTGTAAATCACCTGGGCACCTATAGTGGCACTCTGCATACTTTGTTTGACATTTTCTACTTTGTCATTGTTTGTCTTCAGGGCCTTCTTCCCAATTTGCTTGATAAGATCATTGTAGGTCTCTTCCTTCTTTGAAAGGAAGCTGAAAATGTTGACATCCTTTGAGGTACCCATTTGAAGGGGTTTTTTAGACCGAGGATGGTTGTCAAAGGACTCTTTTCTTTTTTTCCTTCTTTTTTTGATTGCTTTGTGGACTTCCACAAACATACTGACCTTCCAGTTAACAAAGAGTGAAAGCCAAGCTAGTCCCAGATAGATCCATAACTCCACAAAATATCTGTAAAGGGCGTGATAGTTTGCATCTGGATTTACACCTATGAATAATTAAAAACAAAAACATTAGTGAAAAAGGACTCACAGCTGATAAACTTTTGGAGTTACAGCCCTGAAAGCTACTACACTAACAGACCCTAGTTGTTTGAACACTGCTCTGAGAGGTACGAATTGGGGTATCTGAAATCCTTCTGAAAGAAAAAAATTGATCCCAGGTCTTCCACTGCTTCACTGCATGTATTTAAACTACTGGACTACATCATAAAATGGCAGTATTTATCCTTTCCTTGTAAGTTATAAAAGTGAACTCTTTTTCCTGTTTTAAAATTATAAGCCTTCCCCCTACCATTGAGGTATGGATATAGGTACCTTCCCGGAGAATAAGATTCAAAATTCCACTTACAAGAACCATCGCCAAAGCCCTGAATAAAGCAGTGGATTTCAGAGAAAGACGAGATTTAGGAGAGCAACACCAGTATGCTCAGCATTTTCTCTTGACTAGTTCTAGACAGCTGCACATAGAGCATTTCCCAGTACTTATGCACCCTGCTTAGTATACTGGACTTTATATATAAGGTGCTTAACTCTCATGATGGATAGGATAGCTCCTTATCTGAAATAGGGACCAGGGTGGTGCATGTAGCACCTGAAAGAGTTATGATCTCCAGAACTCTGCTTCAGACTTAACCCAATAAAGGCCTTTGGTATCTAAGCCAAGACTTAAGAGCCAGTCCATTGGATCAATACCCAGCTTTAATTGTTGAATAGAAGATTCAGAGTGTTTTATAGAAAGCACCTTTAAATATTAACGGTTGGAAACAGAATTGCCACACCATGCATGTAATGAAATTATATAAAATACAATTACTGACCAGCAACAAAATCTCCAAATCCTATGGTGGTGATAGTGATGAATGAGAAATAGAGGCCTTCGATGTAATCCCATCCTTCCGTCACCATAAAGACAAAGGGAGGAATAACCAGATGGACTAAGACACCCCAAACAATGAAAATAGCTGTGCATGTAATTTGTGCTTTTCTCTGTAAAGAAAGAATTAAAAAGTCAGAGAAAGATCTCCAAATGTTCTCTTCCCATCAAGCATCATCTGACAGTATCAGACATTTCAGAGTTTTGTGCTAATAGTTTATCATCCATAACTAAAAGTGACTGAAGTAAACACAAAACTATTTCATTTTCTTTTATGCAGAATTCACTATTCTTACAACTACTTTCTCAAACGGGATTATTTCCTCATAGTTTTCTTTCACATTCTTTTCAACTTTAAGGACTTCCTCATATTTTATAAATAAGCATGGGATACAAACACAGCACTCTAGCTTAGAAAGCAATCAGTACCTCTGATTTTCCTTTTATTCAAGCAGAGGATCAGAAGTGTTTAAGATACTTCTTTCTTTTTTATGGCTCCTACCCTTTGCCACCCATGCAACCTCTGCACAAAGCTACACACACACACATGCATTTCACTACCGTTTCCTGCACTGTCTTCTCAGGTGCCAAACCAAGAAAGTTCTTGCTGTGTTTCTGAAACCAGGACCTAAGCCAGTTCCAGTTTCTTCCAG
This sequence comes from Ceryle rudis, assembly GCA_033439905.1. Classification (NCBI taxonomy): domain Eukaryota; kingdom Metazoa; phylum Chordata; class Aves; order Coraciiformes; family Cerylidae; genus Ceryle; species Ceryle rudis. Next base: position 73,433 of record JAAGNO010001741.1, read on the forward strand.
GCACTATGGAGCTGCATTGCCTCCCATCTTTGTGCAGAGTTAGAACTGAGACAGAACTCAGTTGGGAGGGGGAAGGAAAAATAAAAACCACCACAAACAACAACACAACACCCAACCAAAAAAACAAAAACAAAACCCAAAACCACCACCACCAACAAAAAAACCCCAAACCAACAAAACCAAACAAAAACAAAACAAAAAAGCACACACACACACAACCCACAAACACACACACAACCCACTACCAAAGCAACTAGCAAAAACCCACAAACAAACGAAAAACCAAACCCCCAAGCCAATAACTCAGAACAAAACATTATTTTCCAGTTGGTTTACTGCACAGCAGGAAGTACTTGTGCTAGCACAGAATCAGGTGGGAGCAAAGCAGGACAGCTTATTTCTGTGCCAGAGGAGCTTACACAGAATGCCCATGAAATGGAGCCTCACCTGCACTTGTCCTACAGGTTTCTAATGTGAGGAGATACATGCCTCCAAAGAAGCTGCAAGATGTATATTTAGTATCAAAGGTTTCTGCAAGATCTCATTGTGCTGCCATTTCTTGCAGAACTAAGATATCAGACCCAATCCCCCTTTTCAGTTATTTCTGTGCAACACCATTTGGGAAAATTCTTATTGAGGTGTTCATTTACTGCCAAGATTAGCAGGTAAATTCAGGACTGTAAGCTTAATCTGTGCATCAAAAATACACAGCACGAGTGTAAACAAGCAAGGGCCTTACCAGGCTTACTCCTCTTTTTGTCAGAAACTGGCCCAGCCTCTTGGCACGTCCTCCAAAGAACTTCCCCAGAGCACTGATCCATGTCAAGCAGAGAGGAACTCCAAAGAGACCATAAAATATGCAGAAAAGGCGCCCAGAGGGTGTCTTCGGAGAAACATTTCCGTAACCTGAAAGAGATGAGTCTGTGCACAGTCTGTTCTTGTGGAGAATTCAAGGCAATTCTACCTATGCACAAAACAACATTGTGTGGGCTCCTGACTTCAACATCTTTAAGAGGCTTTAGACTACTCCAGCTGATCTTCTGAATCTGGATGCCTTCCAATTCTACTCTAGCAAATGTGTATTTCATTAATGCAAACGGAGAGCATTTGCATTTTAATTATTTCCTAGATCTTGTGCATCTTTTTCTTGACAAGATGTGACAAATATGAAACAAAGCTCATCGCAAAATTTCTATTATGATTTCCCAACCTTAAGTAGCACTGTTAAACTTGACTGAATCACTTTTATGAAATAAAAGCTAAAAATTCATCCTGAAGCTAGATTCCATGTGAAGGATATATTATACACATATAACTGGTGATATGGTAACTCACAAACTCTTATCCTGGAAAGGCAAGTGCAAGGCGAGTTGTGACAGCAAGGTATTTCAACTGAATTTAGCTCTTTCCTGGTCACAGAACCCAATAGGCATTACAAACTCAGGCTCCAAAAATCAGCAGCCTATTTTTGCCAGAGTTTTCTTATTTAGGTGTGTTCCTGACTTCAACTTTTTGTCATAAATTATAATATAAGCTCGGTATTGTGAGTTTCAAATAATAAAACTAGAATACTGCATATGGTTTAAGAGTAAGACTTCCATTTCTATATACCTCCAGAATTCTTTGGTTATTTTGCCTTCCTGGTTTTTGGGGGGTGTTTTTTGCCGTTGTTTTGCTTTGTTTTTTTTCCTTGCACTGTAGGTTTAGCAGGGTGTAGCAACACCATGTAGAAAGATTTTTTTGTAAATGCAGAAGGCAGATGATGTTGAGCTCTGAAAATCTGTACATCAAAGGAAGAAGTCTTTAAACACAGGGGGTTTTACAAGTACAGATCAGTAGCAGGATTTAGAAGACAACACGTGATCTGCTTTGCCTTCAAGAGACAGATAACAAGCCTAGATTGCTCTGCAAGTCAAGAACACTGATATTCTGTAGCTTAAGAGAATGCATATGAATAACAGGACAGCTACACAAAACCTTCATATGCACATGCTTTAGGTATTAGTTTAATGGAACTATTTGTAACACTTTTGTTTGGAGGTTTTAGGATTTGAAAACTTAAGTGTACACATTAATGGAACAGGAATGACACATCCATCAATTGAATCTGTAAACTTACTGGGAAGGCACAGATTTCTCTTCAGTATACTCATGAAAAGGGTGCAAAAACCCTGGGGTTTTTTCCCCATCTATGAACCAGCAAATGAACACGTACTCTAGGCAATTGCAGCCATGGGGACTTTTTTCAGTGGCTGCTTTTGACTTATAATAAATGGAAGAGTATAAACTCACTAAAGCATGTAGAAAACTATAGTTAGAAAAAAATGACATAATAAATAGTTACCAATTGTAGTGATCACAGTAGCAGCAAAGATCACAGCATTAGGCCAATTCCAGTTGTTGAAAGTATTGTTCCCAGTGATGGCAACACCCTGTCCAGCAGCATTTGACACAACCTGTAAGAAAACCATTTACAGTCATTCTTGGAATAACCTCAGCCTGAAAAATAAATGCATCTGCTCCCTCAGGTTTTCCCCTCTTTGTTCCTACTTTCAAAATAACCACTCAAGTTTTTTGTGAAGGCTTCCCTAGTACAGTCACTAACAATAACTTTATGAAATATTAAAAGCTTGCTTCACCTAAGAAAAAGCAGTGCAGGTGCTCTGACGCTGGGGGGGGGGGGGGGGGATGGTAATTAGATAAGGTTTTACTTGTTTTACCAGTCTAAGCCAAACGGATCTCTTCCCGAAACCAAACACCCTCCTCCAGACTGAACTAGCATTTAACCTCCAGTGCAGTTCTTGAATTTGGTTTAACATTAGGGACATCTTCAGGACTGCTATCCATTTCAAAACACTGTTATGCGTCTCAGCTTGACTTGGGTATGAGCAGCACATCATAGAGTCCTTGGCAAAAATAATGTAATTAATGTTCATTCACCTGCTGTCCCTGGCAAAGTCAAACCACCTACAATCCAACATAAAACTTTATTTTTCAAAGACAGACAAATTAACACTTTTTCAAAGCATTTCATGCAACAGAACTCCAATCATTGTCCTTGAATCAGGCCCCTTTCTTATCCCTTCTTTGAATCTAATATGCCATGATGAATGCAAAGCACTCAGTTACAGTTGGGAAACAAGTATAGTTATTGGCTTCTCCACAGATTCAGCAAGTCAATTTTTTAACATCTCTTCAGGTCTTCAAGTACTCGTGAATTATTAACCATCTTCACCTTTTATAGGAAGGGACTTGGAAGATCCAGCCTCTCCTGCCTTTCCAAAAGCAGACTAGAAAACTGGTTGATAAAAACCCCATAATGACTAATTAGTGCAGAAAGTCAAAGTTTTAGATCAAAAATTGCATCTTGACTATTGTGACATGTATTTCTACCTTAAACTAAAAGAGAACAATTTATCATACTCTCTTCCAGAAATCCCTAGTTATTTAAAGCTTTGTCACATCATGCTGCAGTTAAAGCCTTCTCGGGTTGCTCTCCTTTTTTCCCCGTTCAGTGTAAAACCATGGTTGTCTGAACAAAACTGAGATTGCATCGATATAAAGGAGAGGTAAAGGTATCTCTAAAAGTTGATTCATAACATTATCCCACTTTCTGTGTTTCTCCCTCAGTAAGCATTAAGCACAAGAACTCTTGATTTCTTGAGCTAAATAGACAGACTTCTAGGCTTTTTTTTTTTTTATAAACAACAGGTAAGGAAACTAGTAAGAGCTTAGAAGCACCTACAACCAACTCTTCCTTCCCTTGTTGCCCCTTCCTTCCTACTTGATTAAGATCTGATCTTGGACCCAGCAGACACTCAACAAAGTTCAATTGCTACTGAAAACATACACAAGTTAACACAGGTTTTAATTATTCTTGAAATTTATTACATATCACCACCCTCCTACTGTAATAAAAGTGCCCTCAAAATGAATGTATTGTGCATACACAAGATGCAAGCAATTTAATTAAAAGTGCACTTTCAACACACAAGCTATTACAGAAGATAAAAGGAGAAGCACTGAAAGTGAATGAAGGTACAGAACTAGATTTTTCTCCTGGTAAACTCAAACATGTGCAAAACTGCATTCAGTGTCTTTCCATAGCCTACAGGCTCTGAATAGAAAAGGACAATAAGAGTTTTAACCAAGGCAGCCATCTGTCATACAAAAGTACTGTTGAAATGAGAAGTAGCCTCACTACGAGCAGGTCAAGAGCAGGCAAGTAAACACAATGCTATCCACTTCAAAAAAAAAAAAAAAAAAAGCAAGCATGGAGGCAGCTACAATGGATCACAAGAGTTCATTTGAGTAGAGGCCATTCAGAGTAACTTCATTTATTTCTGCTGTGCTCTGCAGATGAACTTCCTAAAGTCCCAAAGGACATCCAGATTACCTGATAGACACAATCTGTGATCAGTTATCCCTGAAAAAATGTCTTGACTTTTTCCACTGCCTAGCAACACTGCACTAAATGTTATATCAAACACCAGTTAACCAGTCATTTTCCATGCTATAAGCACACTTGGACTTTTTTTTTTTTGTTATTTCCTCACAGAGCAACTGATCTCATCAGAGGCACAATGAAGTATCTGTTTCCATTGTCACTGGGCCATTATCTCATTGCGTTACTCTACTTTCAGTCTGAGCTTATGACTTCAGTTTCCCAGTACATGCAGTTATGTTAAGATCCGTCAGGATTTGAGGTCTGGAGGTGTGAAGCAGACCCAGATGCAAAGGGAAGAAGCTGCTGAACTGAGTAGCACACAGGTGCCCATCACACCCAGGCAGTTAACATTTTTGGGGAAAGATAAGTTAAATAAACACTTTTCTATATATAATCACAGATACTCTCCAGCCAAATCTGCCACTCTCTTCCCATCCCTATTTGCCCATAAGTATCTGTTATTAGTACACAATTATCTATGATCTACATTTTAGTAAGTCTCTTTATGCCTGCAGTAAGCCTGAATGCACTATATGCATCTCAGCTGCACACACAGAGATGTTCACAATATATGCTTAGATAGCTATGGAGCAGTGGGAAGTATGTAGCTGCTTTCCAAGCAGCATAACTTTGTCGCATACTGAAATAATTAAATGTTTTGGCTTCAACAAACAATGTGAGTGGACATTATACAACTGAACAGCAAGTATGTTTTTTGGTTTTTTTTTCTGCTTGGGTAAATCTGTTAGGCCATGTCAGAGAGACCTTTATTTTCATATGCTACGATACAGAATGCCGCAGGTTGCCTGTGCTGGATTTCTAAAACCACAGAAAGATTGCTCTGAAGTCTTTGGACTGGGAAATAAGGGCCAAGGAGGAAGAGGAATAAGAGGTTAGGTGGTGCAGGTGTTCTTAATAATTATCCTGAAAGATGGAATTTTAGAAATACCTTTCAAGTATGCCCAAATTCAAAAGCTGAAAATGGTTAACTCAATTTACACGGCATCTTAGATCCCACCTCATGTCTATAAAAGCAGGACTTTATTTTCACTCAAGTGACTTTTGCCTCACAGAAATGAGCCCCCCTCTTCTTCCTTAGTCCCCAACACTCCAATTCTGCACTTCTTTTCCTTTGTGGAAGATCTAGAATGCCTAGAGCTATTGCTGAGAGTAAACAGACTTGCAATTGTAGAGGGAGACTTAAAACACACAAAAAACTAAAGCTTCTTCCGATGACATCAACACAAGCAGAAACCAGGATGGGATGCCCTTTTAACATAATCATGCAGACAATTTGCTCCATTTGCAGGTACTTCCCCACAGACAAACCCCAGCACTGCTCCAACAACAGTCTTGTGATTCCTGGTCTTGCTGACATTTTTATTAACCCTCTGATGGCCAGGTTCACTCGAGATTTACCAGATATCACAACAACTAGTTGTTAAATCTCCTCTACCTTGGGCAAAGGAGAGGAGTTTCTCCCAGATGCTCTGGGCACATGCCACTTTCCTTCCCTCCTACAGGAGTAACAATAGGGCTGATAAGATCTCAAAACACAATTTGAAAATAGCAAGGAGAAGCCTTGGCCTACATAGGTATTATGGATACATTCCCACCACTATATATTCTACTGCACTTGCCCCCAGCAGAAAATGGAGAACATCAGCAAAGGTTTTCCCAAACTGGAATGCTACATACTAATGCATTTATTTAAATTGGCTTTTTCTACTGGTCTGTCAAGGTTTGCCACGGCAAATCTCTTTGGTGGCTTACAGTTGCAACAGTCAGCAGACCTATCTTCGCCATCCTTGTCTTTGTATTAGTAGAAGGGATGGTTACATTTGAAATTTGATCAATACCACCGCAAGGTAAAACAGTTCACAACTGAATGAAGTTTAGTTCCTGCTGAAGTAGAGCAAGGGTACAAAACTAAGAGAGAGCAGCATACTGGAGACTGCCTCCAAGAGAGCTTTATCATGACTAGGTATGTGGAATGTACTATTTTACTTTGGCTTCTCTGTCATCAGAAGGAAAAAAGGGATAGAACTCTATCAAATTCTGCTTCTGTAAGCATGAACAAGTGCACAAGGCTTTGTTTTCTTTCTAGGAAAAGAAAATATTTTACACCCTCCCTTCAGGTATTTATATACATTGATGAAATTCCCTGAGCCTTTTCTTTTCCTGGCTTAACAGTCACAGCTATCTCAGCCTTTCCCCATAGGGAGACAGAAGGGTGCTCCAGTCCATTAAAGCAGGAACTGATGCAACCTTTCAGGACTCCTAGGCTTTGTCCTCACTTGTGACTCTGAAAAAACATGGAGTAATTTTGCTTCTTTCTCAAGTTCTTTTCTCAAGGATGTAAAGATTTAATGCCCAGACAAACACAGAATTACAAATCTATGAAGTACTTTAGACCTTCCTACAAGGAATAAAGCTTTAATTCATCTTTGCACATCGACATCAAAATCTTTTCTGTTTTCTTCAAACGGTATAAAACTGTGTAGTAGCTATGCATACATACAGTACCAATAATTTAGCCAGTCATAATAAAGTTATCAGGGGTAATAAGGTTTAAATTTATAATGTCAGATTAAATTCTATACTGCTGTTCGTTGTCAAGCAGATGTTAATTTTAATCAAATCCAAAGCAAAACAACGTAGTATTAAAAGCTATGAAAAATGTCCATACAGCTTCTTGTAGAGTCATAAAAAAGTTCTAAGTTACTTTAAAGTTATTAAAAAATTAGAATCCATACCATGCCAATTATACACTTTTCTACTTGTCCCTCATGGTTTCTGTGGTTTTCTGGCTCCAGCTATAAACTTACAATAACAGTCAGCTATTTATAATAATCAGCTTTTTAAATGCAATCAAAATATATTTGTTACTGTTTATCCCTCCAATATCAAAAAATTGAGTCACATGTTAAGACTCCCAGATCAGATATACACTACCAAGTTCTGCTGACCTAGATGATACTGTCTCAGGTTTACATGTAAACAAAGAGAAAATAAACCCCTTTCAGTGAGTATCCCTTCTGAAGGAAAACCTCTGTGGGTGATCACAGCTAGACTGACAGCACAACTTCCTCAGACTCATCATGCAGACAGGCAACACAGTGGCCATGGCCAGAAATTTCCTGCCCTGTTGGCATATTACACTGACATCTGCTTGTGTGTTAAAAGCAGTAGAAGCTATTGCACAGGCAGTCTGAATTTGTAAGTACTTTACAGCTAGATCAAAAATTAGTAGATTGATAGTCAAACTAGGAATATATTAATCCTGGCTGACAGCTGTCATAGCTTATCTACATTTGTGCATCTAGTTGTTAAGCAGCAAATATATATTTGATATAACATAACAAATATATATTTGACATAACAATAAATGCCATAATCTATTGTTTTGAGTAACAGTAGCTAAAGGGGAAAAATAAAAAGCGGAAAAAAAAGAGAAACATTTAAAGCCAACTGCATTCTCCCTGCACTCCTGATGTGTCCTGACTGAGTGGAGGACACTGCCCATCAGAGAAAATATTTTCCTCACTAGAGTGTCTTGGCAGCTTGGAGTTTGGGTAAGGAAAGGAAAAGAGAAGCCAACTATGCAACTAATGATTGTACCAATGAGCAAGAAAACTTCTCCCCACAGTTACTTTTCATGTCTAGATATATGAGGTGTATACATGTAATGATTTATTAAAATGTTCTGTTAAGAGTTCTCCAAAACCTTCATATTAACCTATATATTCTTAAGACTAAAATATTTCACCTCTCTTCCCAGCTTCCACATCCAAAGACAGCTGCACTACTGCTAATAAAATCTTGCTACACCACGATGCTCACTTTGGTAGCCAGAAGCACAACGTGGCAGAGCTGCAGAAAGATGAGAGAATACACATGAGGTTAAATGGTTTCATCAAGGCAGGAGAAAGAGCAGCTATTCCTATGTCATCTTTAAGAGGGCTGCTATACACGTGTCTGCGCACAGCCAAATCCTAGCTCATCACTTCTGGGAGAGGAAAAAAAGAAATCCTTTAAGGATTAGAATACAAAGAAACACAGCCTAGAATACAGAAAGAGCAGCACCATATTTGAACACACATATTTCTGCCAGCTGCTTGGCACTGGGCACATTTAATACATAACTGGCTCAAGACAATAATTCTTGAAGAAGGATGGTAGTAGCTATCCACCCCTCCACAGCAGCTCAAAGTCACCAGAAAAGCATACACTACAGGTTCCTACCATCCTTTTTTCACCCCGATCTCTAATGTAATGACAGCCTTATCCCGATTGCTCACTTGGACTCCAAGTTCCCAGCTGACTGAAACATACTGGCATATGACCAGGGCCAGCACACAGGGCCAAGAGAACAAGCCTTTCAGGCTGCCTTCGCCACTTGACAGTCTCTGCAGGACTATGCTAACCAGCAGGACTTAGGACAGCTGACCTTTCATTTCCCTCTGAGCATTATCTGTGTACACAATATGAAATTCATGTTTGTCAGAACAAGAACCATGCCAGATGTAAAAAGAAGTCTTTTCGCTGAGTCCTGGATTTCCCACTTCACTTCTGTGGGGAATGGTTTGCGACCTTTTTTGTAGAAAGAAAAATAAGACAAGTGAACCACATTGTCTGGGTCTAACAGCCAACACCCTTGTGTCTTGCTAACCTGTGAAAGTTTTACTGTCCTTTACTGACCTATACAGAGAATTGAGTTGGAAGGTGGTTGGGGCAAGAGGTGCAGGATATGAGTCAGCAGCACCTGCATTAGAGAAGGATGGCAGGATTTAATAAATTCCACATTTATTAAAGAGGCCATCAGTTGACTACACAAGTCTGATTTTGGATCAGCTGAGCATATAGGAGTGAATCTACTGTTAATTCAACTACTGCACATGACATTTCTTCCCAGCTGGCCTATACTAAGAGTTGCTAGGTTCTCAAAGACTCGCTAATCCTAGAACTTGTACAGTCTATTTTAACAAACATAAAACCTAAGGCAGAAACAGCTTGTTTCTAATAGCACAGTGAGGTTATACCAGTAGCCACCTACCACAAGGCCAAAGTTGAAATCAAGGAGGAAACAAAGAAAAATAAAAAGGAAGCAGTCATTGAGGGAATAATGTTAACTTCTAAAAAGAATACAAGCCCCATGCTTGGTGTTGACCGATGTAAATAATAAACCTAACCAGAAGTACACACAAACATTATCCAAAACGCTAGAGAGATCAATATAGGTATAAAGGATTTCCTCCCCCTTCTCTATGAATTGAACTACAACAAAAATAAAATTAAACCCTGGGAAGCAAGTGTTAGTCCCAGTGTTTACATTCCTACACAGATCAACTACAAATAGCAGGGGACAATTTTTTCCCCTGCTGTCATCCACTGCATTTATGAAATGGTTAAGTGTTATTGCAAATAAAAGCATATTTTGCATTTTTCAATCAACAGTTTAGTCTTAAAATACAGTTCCTATCAAAGGGAAACTTTTGAAAATTCCTACTTCAGAAAAAAAACCTGGCAAAATATGGGTTTACATACTTCAGAGGAGGGTTTTCTTTCCAGCAATAGCAAAATTTAATCCAGAAGGAGATGGTATTTTCACACTCCTACCAATACAGCAGATAGAATGTTACCTTGTCAGTTTTCCAGTCAGAGAAGAAGTTTAAGTTCTCCTCAACATTTCTTTAACTGCTTTATTACATCAGTGGTGGGTTTTATTTTTTTAACAAGGCAATTATAAAAATTATTTACATTTGCTAAAAGTGATTTTAACTGATCTTCCAGTAACTTAGCATACAAAATAGAAAGATACATATATAGGTTAAATGCACTGTAGATGTCACATTTTATCCAAAAGATTATAAAACAAGATTGAACTTGCTCTACAGAGAAAGTTCAGCTAATCTTGTTGATTTTTCATTTACCCAGGCAACTTCTCAGTGTTTCATTCTGTTCATTCAGTGGTTCTGTCATTCTTTTACGCATTGAGAAGCACTAAAACACTCTGTTGCTTTCCCTTCATTACGCTTAACTTTGGTCTGTCAGCAACTTGGACCTCCATCTAAGCATACCTTTCCTTACCTAATAGAGCCTCCAGCACATGCCACTTCATACAGAGCTGTCCCTACATCTAAGCCCGATATTTAAAGAATGCATGCAAATACACGCCTGGTTTTCACTTTGCATAGTTTTGTTATATAACAGGACAGCGAACCAGACAACATTTGTGTCTGCTAATTTGGAATACAGCACTCTCAGAGAGCATTTTACATGTGCCAAGGTCTTGATTACTTAATTGTGACATAATGGCCTAATTATTTTTTTTAAATACTGTGGAAACTACTTTTCCTAGATTTCAATGTGCCTAGCCCTTTTTTTTTAAAGAAAAAGCAGCCTTGATAGCTTTATTAGATAAAGCAGAGTGTAATACGTTGTCTTGTATTGACTTTGAAACCAGATTCCAATGAATTAAGTACACGCTATGAAGAAAGCCATGGATTAGAGCTGCAGATTCCTTTAAATTTACTGTTTAACCAGAAAAGCAGAGCAGAGCATCTAGTAAGAACACCTGAGGATCACAGCACTAAACACAGGCATACAAGATACCACCAAATATGTAAGTGGTCTCAGCAGAATGAAAATACTCTTGACTAAACTACATCACTCTACTTGTAAAGAAAACCTGTGTAAGTCCTTCAAAAAACATGACTGAGCTTGAAGAGTGACTAGAAAGCATTCGCATTTTAACCCTACACACATACTTTCACACTGGAAAATACTTGCTATTTAGTGTAGTTCTGAGGAAGCTTAATCTGAGTTTTATTTAAGTGCTCAGAACTGAGGAAGAATGCAGAAGTATCCCAAAGCCAGCTGGAACTGTTCAACAGTGAGCTCTAAGATATCTTTGCAAAAGAGACAGTTTTTTTGGATAAGCCAATGAATTCCTATTTGCTAATTTGCTATATTTCCTAATTTTCCTATATACAAGTTATATCAGGTTAACTGTTCTTTTTAAAATTCACACTACCCAATCCCAGTGTAACCTGTATGTAAAGAGAGGATTTATACAAGAGCATCCTTGCTATGGGGTTGAGGTACTACACCTTACAGACCTCCAGGACATTCCAGAAATGTTGTGATCGAAGTTTTTCAAAAGCACTTGCGTTTGGATGCAATGCCATCAGAAATAAAGCTGAAGAGATAATGCTGTCACAGGTCCCTACCTTTATTAGGCCAGTGGCCTAAAAAAACCCCATCCTGACCTTGCAGAATATACCTTCATTCTAAGTGTTTTGTAACTAGAAAGAAGTTTTCCCTTAGCTTCTCCCAAGCAGTAGATGACATTGCTTCCTCCCCCCCATTATTTTAACTCACCAATTCCACATGTTAAACAACACAGGCAGTTTTCTTCAGTGGACTGAATCACAAAAGAAACAGTGAAAACTTAAGTTTGGGCACTTGAGGGTTTTTTCTCCTTGGTTTTGTTTCACCATTTTGCAAATGCATTGTGCATGTGGGAACAATATCTAAAAGATAAATTTGTAATAGGGACCAAGCATCAAACTTTCTTAATCCATACCTCATGACACTGACAACCCAGGTAAGAGAGGAATTATTTTTTTATCCTGCATTCTCAATAAAGGCAGTACTACCAGCAAAAAGATCTCTTCTTGACACTGTGTTCTCTTATTCTATATGCCTTCTAGCTGATAAAAAAAAAAAAAAAGGTAGAGAATGCATATTTGTCACAGGTAGAAACACTTATTTCATTCTTTTAAGTGTTCATTTTTTTAATTAGAATTTAACCACATAAATTGATCCTTTAGAAAGGCAATCTGTTAATTAACCCTTATGGGACAGAACAAATCATGCCCTTCAAGGACAATCTCGATTTGTTGACCAGAAATAGCTCCAATCAGTTGAGGGCAAAGGGGGAACAAGAAGGAGGGAAACCTTTTTTATATGCAAAATTAGAAAATACATGCTCCACCCTTGGTTTTAGCTTGTTATCTGAAGGCCGTGCAACAAATCATTAATTTAGAGGAGATATAAAGAACCACCTTTGTACTTGCTTGAACCTGAAAGACTCATAAAAATTTAATTGTGGCTAATATTTAGGAGTCTGGAGGCCTCAGGACACAGTCCAGTGTAAGCAATTTGTGAGTCTACAGTCAAATTAATTCCACATTATTGTTTGGAAATAGAGAAGGCAAATAATTGTGCCAGCTATTCCCTGCTTGGAAAGATGATCAAAATTAGACAAATCATGAGCAAGATGAAACAGGATACAGAAGAAGTGAGGATAAATATCTTAGGCACTTCTGTATTGCCAGCATTAATTATACTTAACATTCTTCTCTCCCTCCTCCCCAACCCTCCCCAGCTCAATTAAAAGCAGACATTCATGTGCTGACCATTTTAGTAGTTCATATAGATGTAAATGCTGATCACTGCAATGAATTCTACTTTAGCTACATCAAGTCCTTAGTTGCTTCTGCTTGGTGAGTACTTGGTCAGTACTGTTATGTCCTGCAAGATTACCTGATCAATCAGCATTTGCAACTAGCACCATCACCTTCTCACTCCTACCAGGGTGAATACGAGATTCACAAAATTGCCTCAAGAAGAAATTTCCAGAAGTAATGCATCATAAAACTGGACCTCATTGCCCTTGAAAGCAATAGAGATTTTGTCATCAGTTTTATTTAGAGAAGATAAGGTCTTATACAGGTAGCACATGGGTTATGATAAACCCCAGCAGGGCTGTAAGCTTTAAAAAATGTGATGAGAGCACAATCAGCTAGCACACTGGCTGTATCTTTTACAGTCATTTACTGGCATCATTCCAGTCATTAGCAAGGATGGCACCAGACCTTTCAGTCATTTGAGATGTACTTGGGCACCCTGTAAATCTAGTGATATATGTTGAAGTCATGGCAAAGTCTAAACAACTTTTTCAAACGTTTATTGCTCAGCTGATTTGAGAGGCCTTGCAAACAGTCCTGGTCCATTGTACACTAAATCATTAAGATACATTATCCATAAAACAAAAGCAGTAATGAAGAACCACGTTTCAAAATTTAGGCATTTTTCAAGTCAACTTTAAGATGTCCTAGTTACCCACTGCAATTTATTCTGCCTCTCCTTTCCCATTCTCCGACATAAAAGTGCTAGCATAACCTGCACCAGTAACTGTGAGGGGAATACATCATCAGTCCAGTCATACAGTTTAGGCATCTTGACAACAGAAGCGTATCAGTAAAACCAGAAGAACTTGAAGGAACAGCTAGATCCTGGAAATGCCCTTCCTGATGTCTTGCTGTCATTCTGCAAAGCAGTGGTGAAACTCAACTGGCAGGATTTTCACAATTCTGGTCATCTGTCTTCAAGAAATGGGAGCAGAGGTAGACAAGGGCTAGAAGAACAAGGAGACTACTATGGGTCAGACGAAGCAATTTTTAATGCAAAAATAAAGGCCGAGAGGGGATAGCATTGCTTTCTTTTGTACTACATCAGAAACTAAAACACAAGATCACAAACAAAAGCCACTTAAACCAAACCCTAGTGTTGATTTCAGAACTAAAAACCTGAGCATGAGTGAAATTAAGCTGTAAATTACAGCAAGTTCTTAACCTATGCAACAGTTTTTAATCAAAGCATTCAGCATGGTAGTGTAGATGAACATCCCTGTCTAAACCAAGACCCAGCTTAACAGTGATTGGTTAAGTTAATGCAAATATTTCTACAGTGTGGTGTTACAGGTAAGATTTTTTTTTTTAATCAGAAATCCTTATTAAAATTATAATGCACTGGTGAGCATATTATTGTCCTACAGTAAAATCCTCTTAGTAAGAGAGTTCTTCAGGCAGAAGTTGTGAGATAAACTTTTTCACCATTTGCTAGGGCATCATTTAAAGGCATGCAGGAGTTCTTCAGAGACTGTCACAATGCAGTGTAGCAAGAGATAAACAAATTACTCTGAAAGAAATAACTGTACTTGGAACAAGCAGGTCTTTTGCAGCACCACCTTGAATTATAGTTTTTTTTCTGGAAGACTTCAAATAAAAGTTTAAAAAGGTCTTTCAATAAGGCTTGACCATCATAAAATACATGTAATTTCCTTTACTGAGTACACTAGTGGTTTTACAAAGTGGACACATTGCCCTAATTATTTTGTGAAGCATCATCACATTTAAGAACACATCAAGATTAGTTATTTAGCAATGATAATTTGCACTCGTTACTTGTACAAAGTGCTGTTCTGCTGAAGGTTTACAGATGCCTGTTACATCTACTGCTAGACATAACACAAGAGTTATCCTCTTCTGTTTAAGCCTGAAAATATTCCATTTGATAATGGCAACAAAACGCTAATCAAGGATTGCGGCAGAAACTGTACACAAGGGGAGGGGGGAAAAAGGGTAGGTCTTTGTTCTTTTGTTTTGTAAAATGCTAAGAAAGAGATACATTTATCCTTTCAGCTTTGTCATAAACCTCTGTTTTACAAAACAGTTCTGTAAAAATAGGCAGTTTAAGAAATTTTCATTCAAAAGGCACATAAGATTTTTCTAAGTCATCATCAAATTGTGTACATGTGTGTTTGTGGAAACCTGTTGTATTCTGCCCAGACACGATTTGGATAAGGTTTATTGATTTCACGGTCTGCAACAAGTACAGTGTTTTGCCTTTTTCTCCATCCTCATGGAAACTCTCATTGCTCTCCCAAACTACTTCTACTGAACAGAATGCCCCACGTCTGAGGCTTCAGTTTTCACACAGTAAATCCAGGAATATGGTCATAAAAGGATGTTCAGACCAAACAAGGTTAGACCCTAAGCACATGCCCCCTTCTTCCTTACCAAGGCAAGTTCAGGCCAAGTCAGCATTGCTCACATGACTTGACAGAAATGCTGCAGTCAGGTCTCTGGAAATATTTACTGCTGTTTCTGTACCTTAAGTGCATAATAACAAACTCACTCATGGATACATTGACAGTTTTCATTCTCAGAAAGGAAATCAAGCACACAATCAAACCCCTAAGAGAAAGCACAGAAGAACCTTAACCACTGTTTGATCAGAAATCAAGAAGTCATAAGGAGCTATATGGTAAATTTTAAGGGGTTTTCAGCAAATTGAACCATTACAGTTGAATGATTAAGTTTCCCCTCACTACCAACCCTTGCAGTCCTGCTGCTAACCTTCTCTTTGCTATAAGAACTAGCTAACAGCATGCTTTACTAGTGACCTTCCATCCCAGACACATGAAAGAAGACTACATGCAAACTATTGTACTGAGAGAATTAATTAATTCTGCAATAAACCCTCAAGTTTTCTAATAGTTTCTCTATTTTAGGATGAAACGAAGTCAACTAAGACTTAGGCATTAATAGCCCATTTAAAAAAAAACAAAAAAACAAACAAACAAAAAAAAAACCACACAAAGCAAAACAAACAAACAACCCGCACACAGCACCTTAATAATTTAAACAAATTGAGCACTAGTTCCATTCTGCAGTACACATAGGTGTTGCTGTTTCCTCTGGAAAAAAGTTCTAATTTGTAGGGATATTAACCTCCTGGAGGCATGTCAATATTTTTACAGCATGTACTGTTTAAGACTTGCTTATGTATGATGTATAGCATGGACAGTTAATTTTCCTATAAGTCATAATTCATAGGACAAACAATGTGAGGGATATTAATGGAAAGAGACCAACAAGGTTACTTCCTTTTTGTAGCTTTCTGCAGAGTTAAATAATAAGTGAAACTCATAATTCAGCAAATTAGTTAACTGGAACTGTTTTGTCACTGCAGAATGGAACACTAAATCTTACCTATTTGTGGTACTTGCAGCTAATGCTTGAATGAACTAATGCTGCTTAACTTTATTTCTGCTTTCCACTTACATGCAACGGAGGTAAACACCAACAGTTTTGAGAAGGTAGCTGGCTTCTTTGACAACTCATGGCTACAGAATAACAGTCAATACAATTTTCCATATTAATTTGAGGACTAGATTCCAGTTTAATGAACTAGTTAATGAACTATTTTGTTGAAAAGCATATTCAGTGTTTTACCAGCATGCCCTTGCTCTTGTGATTAATGCACTTATAGAACTGCTTCCTTTTCACTTTCCCAAGTTCCACATAGACATATTTTGAAGACAGATTAACTAAAGGTTACTGCTGCATGAGAACTGCAGCTGTTCTGCAGATGCTGAGTGTCCCCATTTTTCTTTGGCCTCTGATTACTCTCCTTCAGAAATAAAACCTATCAAATTATTCCATAGCTTTCATTAATACAGCTTAATTTTGAGGGAATCTGTGCCAATATGATAACACACTTTCCCTGGTTGGAAAAAAACCTTAATTTCAACAACTTTTACATTGCATCAGCTGAAATAATCTATAATGGCAGATTAGGCTTCCTTCCTATCTGAATACATACATGGTGACTAATGTAGTCAACTCCCTGTCAAAAGGGCTTTGGAAAATGCTGTTGCCCCCATTTCAGAGATAAGAAAGTGGAAGCAGAAGAGTCAAGAGCTTAATCAGACCTTCACACCAGTTGGCAACCTGTATTAGGCAGGGTTAAAACTAGACAGTGTTTATGTGAGACTATTGCAACAGCGTTGGTACCGATTGCATAACCCATGCAGCAGTCCGAGTTTCCAAAATAATGTATTTCAGTTTAGCTGCAATTGATTTAAGTAAATTTAAACTAAACCAAAACAGTCCTGGTGTCAATAAAAACAGTTTACAGAGATTAATTTACTGCACGGGGAGAAGCTGGACCATATATTTGAAGTGTTCCAATTATTCTTTTTTCTTTCTTCAACACAAGGCCTCAACACCTGGAGCAGCAACCTAGCACTCTAGTCATCTTTGCAGATTTTCACCCACCCATAAAATGGTTTCAGCCAGAATATTTGGACAGAAAAGCCTTGATACTACACAGGAGAAATAAAAGGGGAAGTGCAGTTTAAAATGAAGCTTCCCCCTGCTCCCTATGCTTTCAGTGTATAAGAATAATTTGTTATGACAACTCAAAACACAGGTGATCCAAGCTTGACAATTTTGCTTACAGAGGCTTAAATGAGCTTTTCAACTCAGTGAATGAATTGCAGCATAACGTAACGTTGCATTAAGAAGCATATTATGCCCTCTCCCATTTATAGCCATGCATAAAAACATGCTTCAGATTAAGAAATTTACAGAAAGTCACCTTGTTAGAACACTCTAAATGGGGCTTGGTTTAGTATCTAGGACCAAAATGTTACAGGCTTTTGGTTTCACAAGCATTTCTGTATTACATCCCCAAATTTCAATACATTAAAACAACAAAAATAACACACACACACACACACGAAAATTGCTTCTCTGAAGACAAACTACAAGCTGCTGCCAAAGTGTTCTAGTAACATCACACATCTCATTTTGTATTTAACAACTTATCTTAAGAAGAAGCAAGTTTAAAAAAACCCAACCAAACAAAAAGGCACGTGCTGGTAAAACAACTATTACTTGTCTGACAGTTCAATGAACTTACAAATGCTAGAATAAAAAAAAAAAAATCTTATGCACCCCAACAGCATCAAATCAATGCATCACAGAATGATAGGGTTGGAAGGGACCTCCAAAGATCAAGTCCAAGCCCCCTGCCAGTGCAAGAACACCTAGGGCAGGCCACACGGGAACAGATCCAGGCAGGTCTTGAAAGTCTCCAGAGAAGAAGACTCCACAACCTCTCTGGGAAGCCTGTTCCAGTGCTCTGTCACCCTCACAGCAAAGAAGTTTTTCCTTACATTGAGGTGGAACTTCCTGTGTTTCAGCTTAAATGAAACAAAACGAAAAGTGATTCGGCTTGGGTGGAGCACAGTAGTAAGCGTAACAACATTTTTTATCAGGTAGACTTTTGAACTACAGAACAGGAGCAAGAGTCACACTGTTGGCTATTAACTCTTTGGGGTAGAGCCTTTACTAACTCACTTTGTTAAGCCAAACAAACAAAGTTTCCAGGGTCAACCAAAAACTTTACATAACCTCAACCACACTATTCTCTCTCCCTGTATCAGTCCATCAGACAGGCAAGGCAAGGCAGACTTCCAATGTCAACACAGACAGGATGCTTTGTATGAATAGCAAGGTGATGGGTTTATGTTAAGATGAGCAACAAGGGAGGGAAATCCTGCTACAGAAACACTATTTGCTTTGAATTTTCTGTTGCTATGTATTTAGCTTTATCCAGGGCTTAACCTGAAACTATTTATTTAATTAATGTTACTATAAATCAGTTCAACACTAGATTAGCTCAAGACTGATCTTTGAGAAGGATTGGGGAAGGAGAGGAAGCTGCTCTGGACAAGCGTTTTCTAATATAGATATAGAGATCTGCCATTACAGTTATGGCAGGACAGCATAAAATGCGATCAGTAACTAAGATAAGCACACCTAGAAACTGTCTGATCTAGACACTCTCACACCTGTCACAAGCACAACTTGTCTAGTCAATCTTGTTCCTTCTGCTGAGTGCTGGTAAGAGCTGCCTATGCATTAGAATATTTCTTAAACACAGTTATGTTGGCATACACACGAACTCCATTTTTTCAGAAACAGTATGACATTAAAACAACACACAATATGTACACACTGGAACACAATCTTCTGCTATTTTATTTGTTCGGCATTATATTACTAAGTACATGGAAGAGGCTTTCTTCCTAAGAGTTTCCAATCTTTGACAAAAGCAGAGCAGATAGTGCATAATCTTTTCAGTCTTGCATCACATTTAGTTCCTGTGCAAAAAGCCATGGTAAAAAAAGTAATTGCATATATCCTTAGTAAGCATTTTGAGCAAGGGAAAAGCAAGTTTAGATAACTGAAAAAAAAAATTTCTTTCAACTTTAAGACTACTAAACTGTGCACACTTTACAGGTTCATAAAATTTCCCATATATCTGCAAGTCTCTCCTAAACATCTAACATGAAACAAGTTGAAGGCCTTTGCATTTAACTTCAGTTAATGTACATCATTGACATGTGGCAGGTATCAAACTCTGCCCTGTCACTTCTCAACTGTCCCATCCTTAAGGATGTATGGAATCCAAACCACTTTGCTGTTTTCTTGCTACTGCATTAAAGGGAAGAGGGATCAGCTGGCAGAAGCGCTGTTTTTCTACCTTCTGTTAGCTACTCTTTTCCTTTCTAGCCTAGATTTCCTGAAAATGACACCTCCAACCATTCAGCAGGCATCATCTATTATCCTCTAAAAGCTGAGACAGAGGAAGCACTTGCACGTTGCTAAGTAGAGAACCCTCAAGCTTAAAAGTGCTCATCATACAATATGCTCAGAGTCATCAAAACCACAAAAAAGCTACAGTTACCTCAAATACGCGAGACTGTTTTCTTAAGAAAGATGCACATCATTCAGCTGAAAGCACCTACTCAATGCTTAGCATGAAACTACTTCCCCCACTCCCCCAGTGTCTCTCCTCTAAGAAAGGAGAAGCAGTCACTAGCTGTGGAGGCATCTGTCCAGACAGCAACTGTCTAATTGTAGCAGAGCTGAGCATGCATTCTTACAACACATGCAAATAAAGCCAAGGCACCCTCAGAGTGCAAACTATATTTTACATCTCTTAAATGTAAGATGACATCTATACTCATTTCATTAATCAAGTTGACCATTTTAGGACCTTGCAGAGACTTATGTAATCACTTCATGAAAAAGTGCAGCTACCCTACAGTCACAATCCAGCTAAAATACTACCTTGAAAGTCTAGTTATTAGTGAAAGAAATCAGAGATGCAATAAAAGTTAACTACTGATTTTCCTGATACAACAGAAGCAGCTTCAAAGTTTTTCACTCTTCTTCTCCTTTCCCTTGCCTTCCACCCCAAAAGCCATAAAAAACACTAAGTCAGAAACATGGAAGTATTATTTTAAAAGGGCAAACTGATAGTAACACAGGTGAAAAGCTTTCAGTACACTAACACCAGTAAGAGTGATTCTTCTAAGCATAAACTCCAGTGCCCTTCAAAAACCCTTGGGTCAACAAGGCAAGTGTTGATTACAGAACACACGACCTACAAAGGCCTGAAGGTTGAAGTTGTAACTTGCAAGTTAAGTTATCATCGTTCAACTATTTAACTTGATTTTAACATATTTGCATTACGGTCTGTGAAGCTGGTTAGCAGAAACTGCAAGAGCTGAGCATGTAGCGTGGTAAGGGTTCCACCCTGACTGCTGCAAGAAAAACCAAGGGAGAAGCTGGTACCACTAGTTTGATTAGACTCTTTCTACAGCTCCTTGGCTCCAAACATCTCCCCTATTTTTTTGGTGCCTGGAGGAGACTGAGCCTTACATCCCTCAAAGGCCAGAGCAAACATACAGATGCTGTTTCTCCATCAAGTGAGAACACGTGATTCTTGAGCAACTTTCCTCCAAAGCTTTTTTAGTCCCACCTCGGGGTGGGTTGGAAGTAGAAAAGAGGAGCAGCAATATGAACACTTGGAGGTCACACACAGAAGTCACCACCGATGACTATATTTTAGCCAAGCCACCAAAAATACTGTCTTGTATCTGACTATGCTTTCCACCTCAGGACCCTCACAACCCTTTGCAAAATTATTTTCAAGTTCCATTAGCTATCACTCATTAGCTGCCGTTATCTGACAATCTTATGACTTGCTCTAGAGTCTAAATTAGTGTTAAATAGCTGACATCTTTGTGGTTAAGAAGGATCAGACTTCAGCGACCTGTGATAGGTCCAACTGGGAAATTTTTGCACCTGTTCCAACTTCAAAGAGACACACAGGTTCTGGGTTTTGTTTCTCAGCAGCTGGAACCTACTTACACAATATTTGTAAGATGCCAGCATAGAACAAAGTCAACTTAGTATTTGCCAGTTTGCTCAATCACGATCCACATGTACCTTTTCACTGGAGTTAGAGAGTCCTACAAACAAGCTGATCATTAGCAACTGATCCTACACAGGGGTAAAAAAAAAAAACAACCAACCAAAACCAAAACAACAATCAGGTCCATCACAAGAAACACTACAGATACACATATTGTTAGAAAAGAAACTTGACTACAGATTCAACAGAGCCTACAATATACCATTTATTATTAGTTCCCTCCCTTTTCACTAATATTTCTTTGTCTTAAGAAAACAAAGTACATAGTTTGAGTTTAAAACACTTCACAAGCTTCTTTGCATCTAACAGTGCCTTTGATCCACTTGAGTTCATACAACACAATGCCAAAAAAATTATAACTTCCTTACTGATTTGACTGCAAACAGAGCTGCTAGGGCAAGGCATGCCTAGGAGGGATCTCCCCTGACTACAATGAAAATGTTGTTAACTACATAACTTACATGCAAAAATTATCTAAGAACTTGAAGACATAAGACGGGTAGACAAAGAAAACAAGCTGCCAGTCTGAAGCTGACCTGCTAAAGAACTTGGTGTTTTTGAGAAGAGATCTAGTAGTAACACTAGAACCAGCAGTGCTCTTGAGGAACCCGAATCAGAACAAAGACAGGAAATATCAGAAGACGAAGTTGTCCCCTCAGGCCTAAACCAACCCTTCAATAAACAGAGATAGTAAAAATACAGGGTGCATATCGCATGCCATATTTTAGGGGTTCAATCTGCATCTAACTGTGGCTCTCCTGATGATATCTGTTGCACCATATTGACCTTCAGGGGTGACCACAGTGGTATTTTAATTTAGATGAAGAGTACAACTCTTCCAGTTGTCCCGTTACCATATTTTGTTTCATACTCCTGAGCAGACTTGAGCTGAACTCATTCTGGACTAAAAAAAACCTAAAGTCATACTCCATGAAGACATTTAACTACTTGTTTATAGTAATTCAATCCATTGGATAATACAGAGTCAGCACAAAGTAAAATCCCTGCAAATTCAAGCACCATGATCAGCAGATCCATAGCACCAAAGCACAAACCCATTCTCACTAGCTCCCTTGCAAATTGGACTATTGACTGCCACTTGCAGTCCAGCTTGTTTCTGGTTATATGTTACTCTGTCGACACCTACTTACAGTACCAGCATAAAATGTGAGTGCTCTGAAGGTCAACAGCTTCCAGAGAAAAGCAAAATAAATCAGTTTAGTTAGTATTAATAGCAAAAAACCAACAATTTGTTTTAAAAAAGGAAAAGTATACAAAGTCATTGTTATGCTGTCTTCACTAGCTACAGAAGGTATCTTGCAATGCCCATATATATACAGTATGAAACAAAGCAGAGGTTCCAGGATCCTTTAGGCCAATATGCTGTTGATAACCTGAAAATCTTCTTGCATGCCATAGTCTCTAGAGCCGAGCTTGACAGAAAACACACCTAGTTGCAGAAGGTAATACGTCAGGTAATAGAAGCATTCCGTCCTAAAGTAACAGGAGGACAGCATACTACAAGCACTCAAGGATTAAATCCATAGGAAGAAAAAGGAAAAACCCATAACAGGAAAATTATAACTTCTGATCGATTGCTATTGCTTCATCGCCAGAGAGAGTTGCAGTGTACGCTCAATCAGCTCTGTTTAACTATGTTCCAAGAAAGTTTAAACAATGTAATGGTTAAACAGGGAAAAAGGAGGGGAAAAAAAAAAAAAAAGAAAAAAGAAAAAAGAAAAAGAAAACACAACAGAAAAGCATGCCTGCTTTCATTTGACTTTGCATGTAGAAACACACAGAAAAGCTGTGGAGCAATGTAGTACTGCCTATCCACAATTTTCTTCTCCTAACACTGCAGTGGGCAATATTCATAACTCAGTCTCAGATGCCTCAGAGAAGAGTGGAAAGTGTTCCTGTATTTTCATCTCAGTTCATCCCTGCTGAACTTAGAGGGTGCATAATTAAAGAAATAAATTTGAAATAACTAGCAATGCCTACTTCTTAGGCATAAGTCTTAATTTGTACTGATGAGTTTTTATAGGAGAGGTATTAGATGTAGCTGTTAATAACTTTGCAGTTAAAGATATTCCACTGGTAGTCGCCTATCCTTGTCCGATAGCTGCTCAGCCCATGTAAAAGTCTTAGTCTTGAGAGGGACAGCTCATCTGACACTCCAGCTAAGGAATTCAGTTTCCCATTTGTCTCCCCCACCCTCAATACCTTAGATGGAAGGGTTCAGGAAGTTGAAAATCAAACAATCAAACAAATCCTAGTCTAGAAGCTCATTAATGCACCTCCTGAAGAACACAGAGGAAGGGAAAGATTATGAAAAATGTGAGCCTATTATCTTTCCACTGGAAAACAAATCACTCTACAAAGCACAAGCAAAGCCATAATGTGTTTATTAAATGTTGAGCTAATAAAAAACATTTAAAACCTAGCTCAAGTTTTTGAAGACTCTCTCAGGAGTATTGCATACAGATTTAAACCTTGAAGAGCTTGGAAATAAAGCACTGTTGGAAACAGTGCTCAGAATGAGAGAGTATTTTCAAAGATTCATAATAAAAGTGACAAACTCCAAGAATAAACAAATCTAGAAGTAAATTTCAACATCCTCAAACACAAATCAAAATCCTCTAAATGCACCTGTCAGTATTTGTGAGTGGAGACATCCTGGCTTTAAAAAGAGGGGAAGAAACTACTAGTAAGTCACTTGACTGTTACTTCCTTAGACTAAGCCTACTGTGTGCCATGTATATCCCAGCAGCAGCTTTCCTTAAAACTCTTCTGTTTGTTCACAGCACTGAGCTTTAAGTCTAAACATTTAGGTTTTTAAGTTATCTCTCAGGCCTGTTTAGAGTTTTGAATGCTTTTCAAACAAAGACCTCAATTATTTGTTCTCATAGTCAGTATGCTTGCCTGCTCCTCCTAAATGAAGCCAGCAGTTTATCTTTTCATTTTATTGCCCTGTTTTGAAAGTAACCATTTTCACCCACCTTCAGATTCTTCCCTTTCTTTTCACCAGCCTTGATGTTTATCAATGGGAAGCATTTAATTTTTTTATGATCGTAGTGAGCCAATAAGAGATTTCCTAGTAAATAAGATGTGGATCTGTGTTGGCAAACCTTTGCTCATGTGAATAGAAACATGAGGGTCAAGAGGGCTCCTCCTTGCATGAATAGCTCCTTTATCATGAAGCTGACATTTCGCAATCAGGATGGAGCAATAAAGAGTAAAGTAAGAAACTGGAGAAGAGGGAAGTGACTGAATTCCCTTACATTTGCTTCACTCTCCGAAACTCATTCCTACAGCAGGGTAGACAAAGATATTACTGTGGATCTCTGTCTCCTTCCCCTTCCTGAAGGGTGTCAGGACTTCTGGCCATAGAACCAAGTGGCACAGATCAGCCACAGATTTTATCAATAGACAGAGTTGTTACACTACTTTTAAGATTATAATACCGATAAATACAGCACATTTACATCACTATTAAAAGTGTTTGTTTTTGCAGATTTTCCACAGTGTTACAGTTCTATTCCAAGGTAGCTGTACGTAACAGGAGAGATTATGTAGTTCCTCCTGTCAGTACAAGTGTCCTTGAAGGACTACATAAATTGTCATGTGAAGCATCTCAACCACATTTTCATTTGAGCGAACAGCTTTACCTAGAAGAGCTTGGGCAGGCAGCAACCAGCCTATACACTATCCAGTGTCAGTCACCTTTAGAATCAATGTCTACGTAGCATTACTCCAAGATGAGTTTAAGTACATTCTTTCCCTCTTATGACTAGTAGTATGGTTCTTAAAAGAACTGAAATCAAATAGATTATTCACATAAAAGACTTCTAAAAGCTATTTTTAAACAAGTTTATTTTTAGGCATTTCTCTGTTAGGATTGGGGAAAATAAGCCTTCTTTTTAGCATATCCTACAATAGTCAGCTTGTGAGGCTTTTTGAAAATGTGGTAAATATGTCAATAAACATTTGTCACAGTGTATTTCTACTGGTAGATGTTGTAAAAGTCTTTATTACAGAATATAAACATTAGACAGAATTTGACACAATATAGTCCACTTATATACTTAAACCGTTGGTACAGAGATACTAGTCTGTGTGTGACTTGAGAATCTGTGCCGATAGCCTGCTTGGCTTTTTAAGAGGTTAAGATCAGACTACAGATCTAACTTTGCAGCCATTCCACGGGGAGTTTCCATCAGACTTGGATCTAACATTAGGCTCAGAGGAACACATGAGCTAACCTGGGTAGGGAACAAGGGCAGCAGAGAAATTGCTCTCTGCATAAGACAGTCCTTGCCACCTTTCAGGCTACCTCTGGAAACAAAATTGGTGTTCTTAACTTGAACATTTCTTGGCATTCTTGAATTTTACTAACAACCATTTAAAATGATAGTTGGTGATATCTGCTGAATAATTTTCTGCAGTGTGATTTAAATGGGGACATTAAAAAGAGTATCAGCAAAGTATTGAATAGCAACTTCACTCCAGCATCTCATCAGCCTCATCTGGATGAGCTGAGGGAGTTGGGAGTTGCATCTCCAGCTTAGCATC
>JAAGNO010001742.1:0-10735 GCA_033439905.1 Ceryle rudis
CCACCAATCCCCAAAACAAACCACCCCCCCCCCCCCAAAAAAAAAAAAAAAAAAAAAGGCTAAAAACTTGCATTACATTTTTGTTCGTGAGTGGACTGTGGTGGCCTTTGGGAGCTTTCTCAGGGAGGGAAGGCTGCTGGGTCTCAGGAAAATATCGCCAAACCAAGTTGAGAGAGATATTGTGCAATTCCTTGGAGATTTTTTTTTTTTCTAACCTTCAAGGCATTGCTTTCATGAGAAAGGAGGCTGGTGAGTCTGTCCTGGGGATGTACTTGCACTGGGGATTTCCAGGCTGATAAGTGTGATGGCAAATGCTTGGCAGCATCCTCTGCCAGCTGCAGAGCCAGGCTGGGGAAAGCAGGGTGCTGCTGGCCACACCGCTTCACTTTGGGGTGCAACTCCTCCTCACTGGCCTTGCTTTTCTAGGAGAGGTATGGGGCAAGCCAGCATGGGGAATGCTTGCAGAGGGCATCTGTTTTGGAGGTGAAAGTTTTCAGCCTAATAGCTCCAAGTGCAGAAAACAAAGCTGAGCTGGTCTTGTTTTTGGAACTATTAAAGAGTCAAGGTAGTCAAGTCACAGAGTTGCCCGACCAGTTTTGCGAAAACTCTGCATTTTTTTTTTCCTGCACTGTGTGCTGATTTTTAGTCAGTGTGGAGACCTCTTTCTGGAGCTTACCTGCAGCCTTTGTTGTCCAAATAACACTGTAGTATGTGGGAATCAAAAAAAAAAAAAACAAACCAAAATCAACTAAATGCACTTTTGGCTTTTTCAGTCTGCTATTTCTGCTAAGGTTTGTTGGTTGTTGTTTTGGGGGTTTTTTAGGAAGAGAGGAGAAACAAGTGACTTCTGGGACAGGTTATAGTTTCTGGGCACTTGGGATTTTTTTTTTCTGCAGTTTTTTTGGCAGAGTTGTATCTCTGGTCTTGCTGAATGGAAAGATTTGCTTAAAGTGGAGAAATACTGTCCTGCAAATACTGTCATGCTGTGCAAGCATGAGTGTGTAGACTGAAAATAGCAAAGAACCTTCTCAATTTGCCAGTTGTAGGGATTGAAGACGTTCTTAAACATTAGCTTTCAAACTGAAGTATGAAGTCTAGATGTTCTTAAAATCTGGTTGTACCTTGTGCAAATAGAGGTAACGGAAGCTTCTAAAACCTGTGCTGCTCTTTGATGCTCTTTAAGCTGGTTTCTTTTTAACAGCGTGACAGTGGTTTATAAATATCTGATCACTTCCCCTCCAAGTGAATTCTAAAAGATGCATTTCCTTTTTGCAAAATGTGCAGTATGTGGTAAAACATGCTGAAAAATCTGCCATCGTAGACAGGCCTACTGGGGCTTTCTGGTCTACTGCTGTCGCTGTGCTTAGACCTCAGACCATCTTCATGAGCTTGAAGGTAACTGCATCTACTTAAAATAAGAAGCATCAGTGTCTAGAGAAGATGGAGTAAGTCTGTTCTGGATACCTTCTTTTCTTCCCTTCTGTTTCCAGAGATTGCATTATGCAAAAATCCAGTTTTTCTACCTTGCCCTGATGCTTTCCTTCAAAAAGAAACTGTAGCTGAATCAGTGACCTACACACACACGTATATCTATATACATATAAAAACAGTTTACGTCCATTAAGTGTGACCTGTTGGAGAGGGTAACCCTAATTAGCAGCCTTCATTTTTAGGACTCATCTTCTTAATCCTTCCATTGTCACTTTTGAAGAGATGTTGTTTTGAAAATCTCCAAGACAAACAGGATCTTGTTGATGTTTTTCAAGGTCATTACACAGACGGTATTATCTTGGTGGAGCTTAAGGAAAAGTTCAATGAATTCATTGGCTCTGGGGCTATTTGCTTGCCAGAGACAAGATGTACTTCCCAGGTGTACTAAAAGTCCAAGGCCTTTAGACTGTAAACATCAACAGGATGAGTTCCTCCGGGGATTCTTTGTGGGTTAATGTGGCTGTAACTTGCAGCCTCTGCCCTGCGGGCAGTGCTGTACCTCGGTACCAGAAGACTTAGTAACCCTGTCATTGTTCATTAACTGGTACTGTTGTGGGAAGCTGTCCTGTCTCATTTCTGATGGTCAGGAGACCTGATTGCCAAGCACTTGAAGAACAAGTGCTTCAGTGGAGAAGCATTCCCAGTATCTGGGCTTTGTGGTGCAAGGGCCCGAAATCCTGCGAAAGATGGATTGGTTTCCTCACCTGATGTTAAAGATCCTGGCTTTCTGGGCTCCCCTTGCTCCAGCCTCTCCTGTGTGCATATTTCTGACTCAAGAGCTAGAAGAGGAGAGCAGTAGTGATCAGCTTCTGATCCTCAGCTGGCTTCTGTGGGTCTCTAGCTTGGTGTATGGCTGGCTGACCTACTTCTGGTTTCTGGATTGGGTTAGTACTGAAAAAAAGTAACTGCACTAGCCTTCAAAATGGCCTTAACCTTGTGCAATTTAGCATGCAGATAAACATCTTTATGGGACCAGTGGCTTTCTGATCCTCTCCCAGGGACCGGTACTAGTTGCTTTGGTCAGAGGGAGCCAGTTCTGTGATGCAAGTATATGAGTGGGAGCTCCTCCATCTCCAGGGTTTCTTGGTCAATCTGTCTAAAATAAGCCCAGCAAACCTTGGTCACTGTTGTGGTGTGAAGACAGGGAGGTAAGACCAGATCAGGGAGAGTTGTGGAGATTTTCTCAAAGCCCAACCTGGTAATAGCATCTAGAGGGGAAATAACCTCTTGTGATGTGTAAGGCTTGAGTAGGCACAGGTAGGGTGGTGCTTGCAGTGCTTGTGATCAGCTGAGGCTGCTTTGGAGGTTGCTTCAGTGGACTAGCTGAACTTTCCTACAAAGATCCATCCTGCCACATCAGATGCGGGGTGTGGAGGAGCAGGAGTGTTGGGAGTACACTGCAGAAACTTAGTTCATAGCACTGGCTGCTGCATCTCTGTCTGTTGAGTTGGAAGCTTCTCTTTTGGCAGGCATGAGGCGTAGCAGAAATGAGCTGGTGTACCAGCCGTATGGGACATTTGAGGTGTCTGTCAAGGAAGCAAGGGGAATAGTGGCTGGAAAACCAATTCTGTTGCTGATCTGACCTGGTAAAAGCTTGTAGCAGCACAACCTATAGGGTCTGCCTTTGCTTTACATCCCCTGCCTGGGCTTGGAGCCTGAGGAAGAGGGTCTGGGGGAGAGGAGACAGCATCTTCTAGGCCATGTAGATGCATTCAAGTGTGAACGCTTTTCTACTTGACTTGAAATAATTGGGGCTGAACTTCAGAGCTCATTGCTCTCAGTGCCACATGTGTGCTTCTCAGGGGCTTGCAAAACTTTGCACTTGTCTGTAAATGTACTGAAACGGTGATTTCCACGACTGATCTGTACTGGTTTGTGTGGAGGTTGTTCCTGTTTGTCTCCTCCCCTTTCACCATGCTCATAACTGAGACTCTTATTTGTTTTGTACAGTAACTTGGCAGCTGAGGTGCTTCAGCTGCCAGAGCTCACCGGGAAGAAACCTGCACAGCAAGAGGAAGGCTGAGCTCTTACAGCACAGGCATGTATGGTGTGAGCCAAAGACAAGCACTGTAAACTTGAGTGAGCACCAGACATGCAGCACTTGCTGGGTGGAGGGAGTACAGGATCTCCTTTGAGGGAACAGAATAGCAATTAAAAATTAACTTGTCCTCTCTGCCCCCTGACTGATGTGGTTACAAAAGCTGTGCATGAGTGTTTCCCCTATGGTAGGACACAGAGGCAGAGGTGTTCAGCTCTCCCCATGTTGCCTGTCTTTCACTGCGGTCACCTTTTGAGCGAGTGAGGCTGGTGGTATTGCAGACTTCTGTGACAAAAATAATCTTGGAGCTGTGATGGGACTCCTGCTGTGACTGATAAAGAAGGCCTCTGTCTGCCTCTCCTCAGACACAATGTGTCCTGGATTTTGTGCTCCACATACTGGTCTTGCTGTCATCGCTGTGGCTGGGAGAATGACAGGCCTGAGAGCTGGAGGTGGTGGAGGGGGCAACAAGCCATCTTGTGGTGGTGTTGTAGCACTTGTCCCATTCCTTCCTCATGGCGAGCCCTCGATTAATGGGCACTTTTCTGGAGCGCTTGTGTGGTTACAGTAACACTGAGCTCATCTGCTTCCAAACCTGACCCTCAAATTGTATTGAGCTGCTGCCTGTACTACCTGGCAGTGTTGGTAGTTCTGTTCCTGACCGTGCAAATTCAGGAGGTAGGTCTTTGAGGGGTGTCATTAATACAGTGAACAAAACCAAGTTTAATCACAGAGGGACAGCAGAAGAATTGGAAAAATCTATCAGTGTTTCAGTGTGTGGAGCCCTAAAGTATCTTAAAAGCTCAAAGCAAAATATGATTCTCTTTTGGCTTGAAAACTGCTTTGAATGAAGTTGACATGCCTTTAACAAATAGCTGGAAGAGCCCTGAAAGCAATTTTTCTCTCGTCACCTCAGGCATGTCTTCCACACCAGCTCTTCTCGACTTGTTCAACTACTTAATTATCTTAGATAACTATCATGAAGATCCTAACAGCTCGGCAAATCTCTGTTTTACTGACTAATCAAAGTTGAGTGGTGTGGAAATAGGCAGCGCACAGCTACTTAGCGCTAGGAGGCAAGTTGGCAAGATCTGGGAGTTGTTTCTTCAACTTGAAAGTAAGGACGATTGCACCCAAGACCGGACATTTTAAGGTAAGGAGTTCAGTGCAGAAGGTTATTATCTAGCTTAGTTATTGTCTGGGTTGAAGAGTGGAAAAACATTTATATTCCCCCACACCAGATATTCATCATTGCCAAGGGACCTGGCTGCCTCAACATTCTGCTTGGACTGCCAGGCTCCAGTTTGTGATGCTTTTAAGAGATGTGCTCATGGTAAAGCCAGTAGTCAGCTGGATGGGAAAACTTAGGTTTTAGTTATCCTCTCCAAGTGTAGTCTTAGGTGTTGGTGCTTGCCAGGATTCACAGCCCAAGAGAACATTTCTCCTGTGGAGGAAAGGAGGGGAGCACGTGGCTTGAAGAGAGTGATGTTCGTGCTCTCCTTGCTCAAATACTTGGCCCTTTTCTGAGATCCTAGTGAAGGGCATGGTGTGGTCTTGGGGTTACAGCTGTTCTGTCACAGCAAGCTGGCATAGGATTTGTAGTAGGAGAGCTGCTCAAATGTGAGCAAGGCTTGTTGAATAGACTTGCTGTCATTAGCTGATGGTAAAAATGCTGTGTGTTTGATACATGGTGTACGTGTGGAACAGAAATTATTACAGGAGCTTTCCCTAGCTAATTTGTAGTGCCTACTTTTTGGTGCTGCTGGCTTTATGGACTCTGACCTGAGGAGTTAACTGAATAAAAAGTGACTGAGATGATGTTAACCTGGCTGTGGTGTAAGGTGCAATGACTACTGTATAATTCACAGAATTCCAGCATGGTGGGGTTGGAAGGGACCTCTGGACATAATCTCATTTTATCCCCCTGCTCCAGCAGGGTCACCCAGAGCAGGGGGCCCAGGATCACATTGTCCAGGCAGGTTTGGAACCTCTCCAGAGGAGGAGACTCCCCAGCCTCTCTGGGCAGCCTGGGCCAGGCTCTGGCACCCTCACAGATCGAATTTTTAAGATCAACCTGTAGCACAGCTGGCTGAAGGTGTATTTCTGTCCTGCTTTCCCATCTCTGCAGCATCTTGTCTGTTATCTGTGTGGTGGTGAGTTTAGCATGGCTTCCAGCTGCAGCAGCCTGTAAAGTGAGAGCGGTAGTGTCTTCAGCTGCAGAGCTCAGACTGGTGCTCCCTCCTACTGGTCGGACGCTCACCATTGCTTGTTGGGAAGACTAGCCAGTTATAACCAGGCCCACGTACCAGTTTAGCTCCAGAGTTAACCTAAATATTTAATAGGATTAAGCAAAAGCCTTTGATTGAAACAAAAGCATGTACTGGGCTCTAGTGACCCTCGGTACACCCCCACTGGCAGGAGGGAATCCTGTTGACCTTGTTCTTGGTTGGGGCTGTCTCTTCCCAGATCAGGCTGGTGATGCCAGCCTAGCACTGCTCTTCTTCTGGCTGCTGCTTCTTAAAGCAGCATGTTCTATTTTGAGCAAGGAGCTCGCTAGAGCAAGTTTTAAGGAACTTGGAAGTCCTCTGTTGCCTATGCAGGAAACCTATCGGGGAGCATGGGGGAGGAAGAAGCCAGAAAGCTGACCCCTGACATGTTCCTCTGCTGGTCCTCATGCCTTACTCAGCTGCACTGCTTCCCCAGGAGGATGCTTACTTTTTTTTTCTAGCTTCTGAGCAATTTGTTGTCAGACAAGTGAGAATGGAAGTAACTTGCAGTAATACAGGTCTGTTTACTCCCCAGGTCCTGTAATGCAAAGACCTGCTGAGGCTCTGTTGCTGATAAACTGCCTAATTCACAGTGCTAAGAGCAGCCTTGTCATCTTTTCTCATGCTTCACATCAGCTTCAGCCATGGTAATTGATCAGGGTTAACTTCAGATACAGAAAAGTTCTTTCTGTGGTGGTGAACTGCTGTTGGTTCTTTTCTCGTGCCCTCTCTGTCTTTCTAAACCTCTCGTGGATGTGTGTGCTTTGCATGGCTGCTACCAACCAGCGAAACACCGCATCCTGTTGTACCAGTGCCTCAAACTGCCTCAAACTTGAGGTTGGCTTTGGAAACTGGGATTTGTCAATATCTCTCCCATCTTGATCTTGCAGCGCAATTTGCCATACATAAGCATAGCACAGCCATCAAAGCACCAGGTGCCCAGTTGCACACAAGAAGCTTCATTTAATGCTGCCTTTTAAACTGACCCCATGGCCTTGCTCTCCTCGGTGTCTCTTCAGCTGCTTAGGGGTCACAAGGCGAGGGGATTTTCTAGGTGGAGGGAGCTGCCCATGTCAGCTTCTTCACATAAGCACATCCCTATTCTCTTCTGGGAGCGGTAGCTGTAGTTGGTGTTTTGGTTGATGCTATTAATGCAAAGCCTGTATAAACAGTGATGAAATTAACAGTGTATCTGTGATTAAATGCCTCTAGCAACTGCCGGCAGCCCTCTGTCACGCTGGATCTTGGCAGCCGTGGCTGTTTGCATTTGTAGCGATGGTGATGTCCTGTTTTGCTGCCCTGAAAAAGCCACTTGGGCAGTCTGTGGAGCACATGCTTTTTGTACGTCTACTCTGAGACCTACCAGATGATGCAGAGCTCTTCACAGGGTAAAGGTGCTGCTCTGAAACTGCCTGGAGGACTTGTTGCTAATGTTAACTAGTTGTCTGTCTGCTTTCCTCCTAGGTTCTGTAAGTGAAAGAAGATGGGGTCTGGCTGCCTAAAAGTCACCAAGTACTTCCTCTTCCTCTTCAATCTTCTGTTTCTTGTAAGTGTTGTGGGCATCTGCAGGGTCAAAAGAAAGGCCTGGATTAAAATTAACTGGAAATATGTTTGTTCTGGATGTTGGCCTGGTGTGGTCATTAAAATGGCCAGAATTTTGGAAGTAGAGAGGGAATCCCTGAAGCTGAGGGAAATCAGAGCTGCTGTGCAGCTCCCAGGTATATTGAGCAGCTCTGCTCCCTGTACCCACCTATTGTCTTCAGTGCACACAGCTCCCCACCAGCAGTAGGGAGGGAAAACAGAAGTGAAGAGCCCTTTCTGGAAGAAGAGTTGTCCCTACTTTCTCTGCCACATCTGAAACAGCAGCTGAGCTGCCCCTGAGCCACAGATACAAAACCTGCTAAGTAATGGAAGTGCCCTCTTAAATAGGCCAGGCAGGCTTCAACGAAGAACTCTAATTTTGTTCGAGTCCCCACGGCCGGTTTTGATTTTTTAACAAGGTGAATTCGTCCAAGTCCCCTGCTTGAAATGGAGGTGGGGGAGACTGGGGCGGGCTTGCCTGGGGAACTGAGGCAGCCCACTGGATTCCGTTGTCTTCAAGTGGGAGGCTCAGCAAGAGATTATCTCCTTTTGGATCAGAGTGGGTCTGGCAGGGCCACATGTATTCTCACATGCATCCTTCTGCGAAGCTTGGCTATTGTGTGCAGGGTGGATGCCAGTGGTACTCTTGGCGATGCCTGCAGGGAAACGTTAGGTTTCAGCTTTCCAAGTGTCTGCAAGAAAGCAGCCTGCCTGACACTGTCACCCTTTGAGCACTGTAGAAGGGGAAGGAAGGGGCAGGCTGGGAGGGCAGGGAGGGAAGTGGAGCATGATAAGGTGAGTGCAGCTTTCAGGTCTCTCTCCCTGCACACAGCTTTGCTTGTGCTTCCTGCAGAGCAAGCCTCTGGCATGCGGGCTTGACCTCAAGGCACATCTGAGTTTGTTTTCCCTTGGTTTACTCTGTCAGCCCATTCCTCTCTGCATTTTGCTTCCATCTGAAGAGTAGTTCTTTGGTCTACAGGCTGAAAGTCAGGGGTGCTCAGAGAACCTGTGGGGAAGAATCTTGGGAGGGAGGCAGGCAGGGGAGAGGCTTTTCAAGTGCAACTAAATCTTTCAGAGTATGATTTGGTCCACTTTAGGGATAATCCAGCTGAGTCCAGGCCTGTCCTCCTGCTAGTGCAGGACTCCCCTGAAGACATCAGCACCCAGGCTATCCCCTCTCTTGAAGGTGTGATCATTTTTAAGTAGCATATAACTTAACTGGGTAGCAGAGCTGCATTTGTGAAGGCAACATTTGAGTCCTGCTGAAGCCCAGTACCTGGGTGCTGTCTGGTCTTCCTTTACTCCCAAGCCCAGTTCCCAGTTCAGTAGCTAACCTCTGTATAGAGGTAGTTCTCTTCAAGAAAGCCAGTCTAGTGTGGGAGGAAAGGGGGAAGGTGATAGCCTGAAGCACTGCAGAGCCTTACAGCACTGTCACTAGTTTTGCTGGGTGCTGTCAAAGGTCATTGTGGCATCTCTGTGCCAGCCCCACTCCCTTGTGGGGAAGGCTGATCTGATGCACTGAGCTGGGCCTGGAGAGGAAGAGTGTTAAGGTGGGATGGAAGGAGGGATGTATCTGTGCAGGTCTGACTGAAGGGAGAACCTGCTTTGACGAGCTCTTTGCTAAGCCTGCTGTGCAGCATGAGTGCTGTCTTTTGCTCAGGCTTCTCTGTGGAAGTGAGGTCTCTGAAGCTGCTCTCTTCTGGTGGGGAGCTTGATCGTTCTCTAGAGTGAAGATTTTGAGCGTGCTTCTCTCTTTACTAGTAGCAGGCATTCTGCACACGCCAGATGTTGAGGAAGGTGGTATCCATTACTCATACTGTCATAGGAAGTAGTTGACATGAGAACACTTTTCTATTACAGTTATTCTAGGCCTGAATGGGGGGTGGATTCTTGAGCTTGTACAACATGGTAGATCCACATTAATCTAGCAGAGAAACCACTTATGCTGTGTTGCTGCGAGCTCCCAGCACAGACAGGTTTTGCACGCCTCATGCTGGCTTCCTGTCGCTACTGAGTTTTGTTGAGGAGAGGGCTTGCAAAAATTGAAATACTAATGCTGGTGATGGAGCTTCTGTGTCTGCTCTGGACCTGGAGCTGAGCCTCTGGGGTTGCATCCTGTGCAGGCCAGCCCTTGCTGTCTAAAGTGTGCTTTACAGCCTTGCTTGGGGCTGATGAATGAAGTCTTTAGACACATGCTAGTGACTCTTCTAGAAGCTTGTCAGTCATTGAAATGACACTTCTCTACAGCTCGAGGTCTGTGAGAAGGTCCCTCGTTATAGCTGAAATAGTTCAGGGACTTGGTGGTATTTTGCAGTCTTGGAGCCTTACTTTGGGGAAGGGTTTGACCTGCTTTGATTAAAGGGAAGAAGGTTGTTTGGGCTGCTTGCCAACTTGCTCAAAAGATACCAAAACCATAAGCTTGGAGTAGAAGCTTAATTTCTCTAATCAAAACTGAAAACATCTCTAGCTTCTTGGGTAGCAGATGTGGGCCACAGCAGATGCATCCTCTTCAAGGGAGAACAGTTCTGCAAGATGAGTTGAACAGTCTCTGGAGATGATTTGTTTAGAATATATAACTCTCTGTCCTGATTCTGAGCCTTCTGTAAACAGAGCAGAAGGCTACTGCCTAAAACAAAGCCTGGTGTTTAAGAAAAGCCTTTAGGTTGCCCCTTGTGCCAGGCTCTGTGTAACCTCGCACAATTGTAGTGTGAAGGAAGATGGTGGACCTTCAGCTGCCCTTTTGAGAAGGGTGAGTCTGCTCCATCACAGCTTAGTTCTTCCTTGCCCCTCTTCACTGAACACGGCTGGGGAAAACTTCTGGCCCAGCTGTGAGGGAGCTGCATCCTTCTGGCTTTGGGGGTATAAAGCGTTTTTGTTGAAATCGGAGGTGAAATGTCTGCTTGCAGGGTGGAGGGGAGACATCAGTCCCCCCTTCTGGAGTTCAACACAGTGGAACAGAGAAGTTAAACTCTATGGAAGGCAGATATGACTTCTATAGAGGGTCTGAAGACAAGTCAGTGGCAGATGACACCAGGGTGAGTTGTGCAGTTGACACGACTGATGGACAGGATCTATCTGGGACACTTGAACAAGCTTGAGAAATGGGCCTCTCTGAACCTCATGAGGTTCAGCAAGGCCAACTTCAAGGTCCTGCACTTGGGTCAGTGTGACCCCCAGGATTGACACAGGCTGGGGATGGAGGAATGGAGAGCAGCCCTGTGGAGAAGGACTCGGGGGTGCTGGGGCTGAGAAGCTGCACACGAGCTGGCACTGTGCGCTTGCAGCCCAGAAGCCCATGGCACCCTGGGCTGCATCCCCAGCAGCGTGGGCAGCAGGTCAGGGAGGGGATCCTGCCCCT
>JAAGNO010001745.1:0-16187 GCA_033439905.1 Ceryle rudis
ATCAGAACTGTCCATGCCTGATTCCTCCCCCTAGTCCAGCAATGGTATAACAAGGCTGAAAGATAACAGTGGTGTTATCTTTCCCTCTTGCTCATCCTAAAACTATGTGTTAGTTTCCCTTTCTCAACGTGCCACAGTAATTTCTACATGTCCTAGTAGAAAGTGAGAGTTTTTAGTCACCTGGTTAATGAAAATACAGTATTTCTTGGACTGATTACTGCTGTGTGTCAAGTTATGGCTGATGCTATCCAGCTGTGTACACCTTGGATGTACCATCCAACTCCTTAACTTTAGAAACATGTCATGTTTTGACACGTGGAGTTAACACTGCTACCTCTGCAGAAGTGTGGATGGTAGAGATGTCAATAACACTTCTGTGAATACTGTTTCTCAGTGGACTTGAAGATATCTAATTGCATTGAGAAAGCTGGAAAAATCTCAGCTATTCTTAAAATTTCTGTGTCTTTATGAATTAGCATTAAAGTATAATGTTATTCCTTAAGTTTCCAAAGAATGTTTCTTCATTCAAAGTCTCTTGGCTTCCTGGTGTAATGAAGCAGGCTGGAAACTGGCCAGAGAGATGTCTAGAAGACCAATGGAAATAAATGTCTGAGAACTCTATCACTAGTGACAGAGGTTGCAAAGAGTATACTCAGAGTACATAAGGGATCTTGTTATCCCAGCAACTATTTGCATGGTAATACTTTTGAAGGATTGAGATGAACTGCATAGTTAACTGCTACAGAAAGGCCACTGCATGTGAAATACCTGGGAACACACCTGCCTGTTGAAAAAGTACCTTTTAAGATGATGAGTTGATGGTGGCAGGGGAAAGAGATAATCTAGTGTGGACAAGAAGGAAAACGCCAGGGATTTTCTTCAGGGTCTGTGTTATTCATGACCTGTATCTCCAACACACCTATCTGTTTTTTAAAGGAAGGACCAATGATGCATTTTCTACTTGCGTTAATTTATTAGTATTTTGATTATTGATGACTGTGACTCTGGTAACCCCTGTTTGTTGCATGTTTGGCCTCGCAGCCTGTTCTGTCTACCTTGAGCTAATGTTGGCTGCATTGGACCATTTTTCCAGAGCAGGAAAATCATCTGTCCTTTTCCCACCAGATGCTTCCAGCGACACTTAACTCCAGTTTTTTCCTTGTGCTGTTTCATCTTGTAGCCAAATTCGTGCTGTGGGAAAAAAACCCACAACTTTTACAGTTTACTTTTATTTAAATTCAGGTAGTAATAATGACCTCCATACCCAGACAATTTTCCAAGGCCAGTTAATTTTCTTGTAAGCAGTAGTTCAGTTGTTTTGTGCTATTGTTTTTGCATAGAGTACAGTAACAGCTTCTAAAAGGCTCAAAATGCTTTAAAAAATATTTCATGACTCTCTGGTGTGAACTAACTTCTATATGTCCTTCTCTCAGACTTTGTGGGTTAATTAACTCAAAATATCTCATTCCACTTCTCTAGGTTTTAACTTTTATGGGTTGTTTGTCTCTACTTCATCTACTTTGTATGGGTTAATTATGTAAATCTTTATTTCATGTCACGTAAGCCTTTTCATTTCACACCTCCCTGGAGCTGGTTAATACCCCATAAAGGTGTCTGTCATTTTTTTTTGTGTGTATGCATACCTCCTGATACAACTTAATGTTCCATTGGACCTGGGATTTAACTTATTCAAAGTATGTTGGATCTTTCTACTTTGTGTCAGTGCAAGATGTTTTCAAGATGTATTTTAAAATATATTTTTCATGAGACAATAAAATAGCCTGATGATTTAGTATGCCAAACTTCAAGTGCGTGAATAAATATGGAATACAGTGAATATATAGTCTCGGTACTTTTAGTTATATGCTGGGTATTGTTTTTTCCTTGTGTGTATTGGAGCTTATGAGGATTGGGAATGAAATTAACTTCTCTAAGCTACAGACTGTAATGAAGATCAAGATTATCTTCTATGTTGCTTGATTTGCAGCTGGGCATTGCAGGAGCTGCAGTTGGCTTCAGGGGAAGGGAGGAGGGTACCAGTGTTGATAGGTTTGAAATGCTTCTGGGACAGCACCAGAGTTGTACTGAACTCCAAGAAACTTTTAAGGCAGTAAGATAGGGGTTGTGTGCATTAAAAAAAAAAAGCAGAATTCTGATGGAATTTATTATAATATATAGAAAGAAGCGTATGTTAGAAAAAGACATTTAACACTGTGATGCAGCCTCTTGACCTCAAACTGGTTGACAAAGCTGCCTGCTCCGCTTATGACCATGAACTCTTTGTGCGAAGCCAAATGAAATAAAGCCTTATGTCAGGGAATTGTTGTGCTGTTTGGAGCCGCTTGGTAGAATTTACAAGGCACATTGTCATGCCATCATTTCAAGGCTCTAGCTATAACATCAGGAAACAAAACAAGAGAGCTTGGGAAACTGGAATATCTTGGTAAACAAGATCTTTAATGCATTTCCTCCGTAAGCATGCACATGAGTTCAGTCAGAGAAAGTAAATTGAACTGGACACAATTCTTAAGAGAATTTCCTTCTGCCTCCCTTCTCTACATGAAAACTCTTCATCTTTTGGAAAATTTGAAAGACCTCACTCTCCTTGGGCTTCATCAGCAGCAATCCGTATGCTGCTTTGGACTTTCAGGAGAAGAGTAGTCTTGGTGCCAGGGGATGAACTTCTGTTGGACAATACCTAGGTGAGATGCTTGATTTGTGTGCTTTCCAAGAAATCTAAAGAAAAAACTGTGGAGACAAAGTCAACATTTACAAAGTGCAGCAACTGCTGGTTGAGGTGCAGCAGTCACCTCTCTAAAATATATAATATTAAGATATTTTTCTTTATGCAGATACATGTATAAAGATGCATTCTAGGCTGCTTATTTTTATTTTTTTCCACTATATGCTGATTTTCTTTGTTTTTCTCCTTAGGTTATTTTTTCCTTAAAACCTCTGTTGCTCCCAAATGTTTCTTTGTCTGAGTCCAAGAGCTCAGTATCCCTGATTGGGCTATGTGTGGCTCTTTCATAGACCTCCTCATTCTCCTTGTCTCTCTTTTTTATTTCATCAAAATAAAGTAAAAGTCAGAATAAATTACCTGACAGAATACAATCTTACCCTTGATTAATTTTGAAATTAGCATTTCCAATCACTTAACCTTTTGAGGGGAGGGGGCTAAAACCTCCTGCACATTGCACTGCAACAACAAAAAGTTATTCCTCCAATATCATAACAAACCTTCTAATTCAACCTCTATTTTCTTTTTAAAATACATTTTAATTTGTCTTGGATTAATATGTGGAATAAAAGATCTGTTTCTCAGTCCGTGTGCTACAGAGTGTGTGGATGAGCAAAGAAAACAGTGAGTGAAACAGTCTGTTCTATTGTGGTTGGCAGGGAAAGGGATAATATATAATCAGAAAGTGGACTAGATGACCTTTAAAGGTCCCTTCCAACCCAGATCATTCTATGATAGAAAGCTACGAGGTTTATTGATGTGTGCTATTGCAGCTGAGCTAATATGGCAAATGAAAGCTGTGGGTACAGATTGGGATTCTTACCTGCCTTGTGACTGAAGCAATATTTGCAATGAAAAATCTGCCTTTTTAATGCATGTCTGCTTATAGGTGGCTGTAATGACTTTTTATTATTATCACAGTAATGTAAATTCAAAAATACACTCTAAAAACTTAAGTCAATGGGACAAAAGAAGATAAAATCCTAATCCAATATCTGGCCCATGCATAACAAATGCTTCTTGTAGCTCGTCCTACTGTTTGGGTTCACCCATGATTAACAGATCATGTTCTCCCATGCATCTGCACACCCATAATCTAGTACCTGGAGGTGTGCTGGGTGTTGGGTGCCTTGACTGATGACAGGAGTCAATGATGGAAGAAAATGCCCCTCTAATCTGCCTGTTGTCCTGTAACTGCAGGATTAGCCTTTGAAATAATAATATTGATCTTTTTCTACTCTAAGTTTAAGCGACTCTTTACTTCCACCCTAAGGGATGCTATTACTCAGTCTATTAGTAT
This sequence comes from Ceryle rudis, assembly GCA_033439905.1. NCBI lineage: Eukaryota > Metazoa > Chordata > Aves > Coraciiformes > Cerylidae > Ceryle > Ceryle rudis. The sequence continues at coordinate 4,041 of JAAGNO010001745.1, forward strand.
GTGTGCTGCTTAATTTTCTCTAATGCAGAATTAAGCAAAGCAAAACTTGTAGGCTTAACTGTTTATCCTCGTTTTATTTTTATACTCCTGTTTTGTTTTTTTTAAACATGGTATTGCCATGGCAGGCTATAGTGCTGTGCACCTCTATCTTGAGATGTGAGATGGTGCCAAGACTCCTTTGACCTTGTATCTACAAGGGCAAATTAATGGCCAGAGTATTTGTATTCTTTTCAAAACTATAGAAGAAGATTTGAAACAAGATAGCATTGTGTTTATTATGGACTGTATTGGACATAGAAAAACATACCAGCTTTTTTCCGTGTAAAATTCTAAGGCAAACACAATGCCACAAAATGAATCCCATCTCCTTGCGCTCTATAGGCTGAGATGTCACATATTTTATTTTCTTTTTAGTGGATCTCTTCACTTTGAAAACTTCAGGTGATTTTTGTGGATACTAAAAGATTTTGTGCTGTAATTTTCTGAAGGCCATTGCCAGTCATATCCCATGTCCTGACTAATGTTTCATTCTCCTGTGAAGAAAGGGCTTTTCTACAACAGAATCGGGGCAATTACTTTGGCAAAATTACAGTACATTATCCGTGAAGTGTCAGAAGATGGCAGCCAATTTCTACTGTTTGATCAGGATATTCAAGATTCTCTTCATTTGGTAAGAACAAAATCTCTCAGAAGAGAAAATAAGATGTAGTGGTAATTTTCAGATTGCCTGTCAGCCCTAAACACATTTCTATCCATCAAGACAGTGACATAACGTTGACTTCTCTAGCATTTTGTGGTGAATTTGCATAACCCCCCGCACCTGTACTTTCTTGAGACTTCATAGCAACTTTTCCACATGTAGTTCATAGAAAAACCTTCCACCTAGTGTAAATAAAGGCTAAAGAACTTTACTGTCCTTGCTTGACTCATTATGTGAACATAGTGTGGTACTGCTGCACTATTTGTGTATAGCTCTCAATAAAGATGACTGCTATAAAATCAAAGCTTTCCTCAAGTAAAACCACACTGGTATTATATCTGCTTATATCTGTGACAAAAGTAATAAATACTCAGCAACAGGGTTTTTAAAGTTTTTGATGGCTTGGTGTTAGATGACTGGTTAAACAACATATGGGCTACTGAATTTATGGCCTCTAGATTAGCAAGGCTGTGTGTCCTGCTGGCTGTCCAGACTACAGACAGAACACACAATGTTCACATTCACACTTGCAAAATGAATTTCTTACTTCATGAGAAATTCACACTAAGATCTTGTCGAACAAAGTGCCATTAAAAAAAAAAAATAATTGTGTATTTACTTTATTATTTTATTTCTTTATACTAGTACAGTATCAGAGAGCAAAGTCTAGAAGTTATCTTAGTGTTGGGTGGTGCTGGGGGAAAGAGACTGGCAGTTTTAATTTTTATTTAGATTTGCCCATGACGTAGCCTGCGCGGACAGAAGTGCAGGCACCAGTACAGCTCTACCAAGGTTTCTAATCTCTGTGATAGCAGAAGATGGTTAGCCTGAAAGGGAAAGGCCAAAATGAAATGAGTGAGGGAAGACTTTCTTATCCTTTATTTCTATTAAAAAACCAAACCAACCATAAATGAAGAGGATGATGTTCTTGCTCTCAGTTAATACTGAAAGAAGTGTTACTCTCTTACTTGCTGCTCCATTTTAGTGGGAAGACCTCAAAGGGAAGGAGGAAGATGAGTTTATCCTCCTCAAAGGGATGCTGGAAGGGCGAAGAACTTGTCTTGGGAAGATCTGTGCCAATAGGGCCAATAAAAACTGCTTTTGGATAGTTTCTTTAAATGTTATGTGAATGTGTTAAAGGAGCACTGAACAACGGGAGTGTAAAGTGACTTTCATGTCGTCTGAGATGGATTGGGATGGTTGAATCTGGGGAGACAGTCGGGGAGCAAATGGCCTTGTACAGAGCAGCGTTGTCTTACCTTCACACTTCTGTAACACAAGCACTTTGATCTAAATGATAATCCTGCTTTAAGGATGCATGGCTACTTCACCCATGTATTTTAAAAGAGTTTGGATCCTTTACATATTTATAACATGCAACATAATCTATTATTATAATTCTAGTGGATTTATAAATACATTTTTATAGTTATTTATATTCCTACATAAACATAGCTGTAATTGGGAAGATAATAGACACTACACTAGGAGAAAGGTATCCCTGAGATTTCCCACAATGTGCCCTAAGTACGGTTTGATTTATCTTCCTGGCTCTAGCACAGATGTTGTCTCAATGGCTTCGATAGCAATTACAGAAAATTTACTTAGATGGGTCTGGGCCAATTAAGGAACATCAGGTTTCAGTGGTGTGGTTGTGCTCTGCAAAGATTGCTTAAACAATGGTTAGGATGTGCTCAGTCCTCCTGGGCTCTGATTAAGCATCTGCTTATCCCCCTTCTTAGCAGAGCTCTGGGGCATGTTTTATGTTAGGTGACCTACATAATCTGTGTCCCTCCAAAGTGGAAGAAAACACTTCCACTGGAGTTGATGGGCGTAGCAGGGGTTAGATTTTCTGTTTAAATACTGCTGTTTGCTTTATTTTTTCCATAAATTTTTCACATCAGCCACTGGTTGTATGGTGACTTTTCACGAACTGTGGGATATTAAAAGCCTGAAACCAGAAAAAATATCCCTAAGCATGATCTGCAAAGCACTGGAGACTGGTCACTGCTTATAGAACATTTTTGGGTGAGAAGGTTTTTCATCTATGCCCTCAGCATCTCTGGCAGCTTCATCCCTTATAAATAACCAGAAATGTCCTGATGACTTGCTGTGATATCACTTGTAGACTGGAAACATCAGACTGAAGGTGAACAGACTTCATCTCCTAGTGTCACGTACTGAGGCTATCAGATATAGAGCAGCAGTTTAGCTATATTGCTGAAATGTACTTTTTATTGAGACGGGCTTTATTTTTAGTGCATTTATCTTGTATTATTTTTTGTGGTGTTTTATTAACAACCTAGTGATATAGAGAGACCCACTCCCTGCCTGCAAACCCGATGATCTGGCAAGAGGTGAAGCTGTTGGGGAGCACTATGGGCTGTGGTACTGCAGAAGATGGACAAGTTCAGAGTGGTTTTGGGAACCTGTCTACTCATGTAGATGATGCTTGTTGTGGTAGCCACAGAGTGTACACAGATTGTGGTTGAGATTAAAGCCAGGAAAGGGTTGTAGAAGTGAGGTGTGATTGCTGCTGCTATGTTGGGTAGAGAGGAAGGAGGAGAAGGGGTAGAGAAAGAGGAGGATAAGTCTGAAAAATAGGCTTTGAAGCCAAGTTTGGGAGAGGTACTGCCAGGCTCTGTGGCCAGACTTGGTAGTATGGAGCGGGTGGAAGCCAAGCTGAAGAGTGCATCCAGGGTAAGAGTGTGGAGGTGGACAGACTGCTCGATGTGTTTAGAGGTGCAGGGGAGGAGCAAGAAACTAAATCTCCTTGTCTCCGAGCATGTGTTTTGTTCCTGGGACTACAGGAAAGGTATCATTTTTGATGACTAGTCTGTCTATAATTAGGCTCCTAAGCTGCTGCCAAGAAGGGTATAATTTATTCAAAAGAACATGTGCCAAACACATTGAATTAGAAACAAATGGGCTTTGTTTACATTTTTGAGGGGACTTCCTTAATTATGTTAAGTTCAAGTGTGGAGACTGTCAGCAAACAATGAAAAATAAACAGGTGATTTAAAAAAAAAACCTTTCCCAGAGTGAAAGGGTTGGTGACGTATCCCCAGGTAGCAAGAATACTACAAGCAAAGGGGTCAAGTATAGTTAACACCTAAAGGCCAATCCTACACTAACACATGAACTTCATGTATTATATAGAATAAAAGCAGCTATGCCACCTTGTCTGTAACCATCAACTCACCTACTTAAAAGAAAACCTCTTCTTTTTATCCTTTTAGAGAAGTAATGTAAAATGTCACATGAATGTAAAGAGAATGAGGGCTTAATATATTTTTTTTCAGTAAGAATTCAGTTTTGATCAAGACTGAGGTTTTGTTCACACTGTAATTTTAGACTTTCCACGTCAAAAGTTTCAACAGAAAAGAACAACTGCACTAGAAATGGGAAGCTCTTCAGGTAGATTTTGCACATCCATAAGTATCTCCTACAGCATCTTTGTTTCCCTGCTTCCAACATAAACCAAATCATGTCCCTCATAACACGATAGCCTGCAAGGTGGCACAGAATGGTGGGGTCCCAGACCAGAGATCTTTTTGTACATTCAGTTCTAGCAGTGTTATCGCACACCTGTGTCCATCTAGGCTCTGCAGACAGTTTCCCCATGCTTCCCAGACATAATTATCCCATACATCATTGTTATTACTAGAAATGTGAAGTTAAATGTAAAGTCGAATAATGTTGTTCTGTCTCCCACAGATAGATGTAGAACAAATTATTTTCCTTTGAAGTGATTTTTGCCTGTTTGAAACTCTTATCGCATTCTTCCCCTTTTGTCTTCCCTCCAGAACATTCCATTCTGCTTTACCTCATCAGTTTGATCAGCCTCTCATTCTTGGTTCTCCTTTCTAGTCCAACAATAATTGTCACTGCTTTTATTTTTCTGGAAGCTTTCTCCAAAGATGAATTTAGTTCTCCGTTCATGCAGAATAAATGCAAAATTGCTAAAAATTGTGAAACAATAAGCAGTACCCATTTGATAACTGCCATGCTCCTGTTTATCTCTTGAACTTACAAAACACATAAAGTCCACAATTATCACAATGAGATATTTCATTTCATATTCACTGACTTGACATCTTGAAATTCTGATTAGAAATGTTACATGTTAATAGGCTCTGAAGAAGAGAGTTTCTTCTTTTCCTTAGTCCTCCCTGCAGCCTTTGGCTTAGCTGCAATATTAGTTTATGAGAAGCATTGTGCTGTCCTTAATTATAATAGTGAATGATGACATTTGCTTTCATGAGGTGAGCTGGGTTGTGAAGCAGCATGGACCATCATTTGGTGTCGATAAATGAAAGTAGAGTTGAAACAGGCTTTGCCTGAGTTCATGGTTACTTTCTTTTATATGTCTGATTTAATTACTCAGGCTCAATATAAAATAAGTTTGAAACTCACCCAATGACCAGAAATTTTCAACAGGTTTGATATTTCTCTGGAAGAACATCACAGTAACTGCAGAGCCTGTGTATAGGACTTCTGTGAGAGGAGGTAGGGTTCTGGGAAATACTGAGGTTAGTTACCTGCCTGAAGTTCTTTTATGGCAATAGAGAAGAATGAAGAGGGAGGGGAAAAATATAGTTCTCATCCATCATCAAAGGAGTAAAATTTACCCTTCTCAGATGAGCTGCTGAGTTTTCATCTCCATCATTCATCTCACAAGTGGTAGATCTCTTGTAACAGTAAGGCAGGACTAGGAGATGATCAGCAAGAGCTGTGACCCTGTGAGTTTCAGAAATTTGGTTAAAGGTCAAGCGAGAAGAGGTTTGGATCTCAGACAATGAAATCCACTCTTGAAGGGAACATTCAGGTTTTGGAAACACCTCAGCATGCTGCCTCTGCTCATTAATCTTAACCTAGCAGCATTGCTCCCATCATACATCTTTTCTTCTGTTAAGGACAAAGATTATTTTGGTAATTATGAGGGCACGGTTGCAGACAACAGCTTGTTAACTCCGGAACAAGAGAAGTGTTGTAACTGAAGTGTTATCTCTTAGAGCTGAATATCTTCAGGAAAAGGATGACACGTGACCCAGGAAGCATCTTCAAGAGAATAAGTCACTCCTAGGAGAAAAAGGCATTTAGGGTTGGTTTGTTTGTTTGTTTCATTTAAAGGATTACTTTAAAAATAATTTGATGTGGATAATGCGCTGTGTGTGTTCATTTTACAGAAAAAACCAAAGCTTTATGTTGTACATTGGGTCCTAAGACCCTACAAAAAGTAGCTCTGTATTTTAAAATTTTGTTTGCTGAAACGGTTGTAAATGAGTTCTTGCACTTCATTGCTTTGATGAGGAAAGAATGAAAAGACCTCTTGTACCTGGGCTCATAACCACTGTCATTCAGTGTTTGGCAAAAGCTGCTGTGTGGGCTTCTTTATGGCCTTTTATTTTTAGGGGTGGATAGTAATTAATTTTACAAGAGTCCTGTTACATTTTACACTAACATTTCAGAACTTGGCTGTAGTATTCTGTAATATTTTTCAGTGAATTTCCCATTGGTTTAACGATTGCTACTGAAATGCAGCGCTAAAAACCTAGCGTCTTGTCTTGGTTCAGCCACTCGAGCTCTTTTAAGAGCTTGTTTTTGATCTTGGAGATGAGCATGTTAATATCTAGGTCACTTTCTGCTAATGTGTGTCTTCATTTTCAGGGCATTTTTCTTCCCTGTATGAAATTAGTAGCCTTTCTGAAGAGTTGAATTAAATTTAGATGCAGAATGTTTTTCTTTCTGTCTGTTTCTTTTTGAGAGCCAGGTGGGAAATCAAAATCTCATCTCTTGAGGTCTTCCTCCCACAAAAAAGAAAAGCCTGTATTTCTCTGAGAGTCCATAATGTCACCATTGTTTGAATTGAATGAGATAGGTCTGATAAAGGAAAAAATGATTCTTGTTTCACATCTTCAGACCCTTTGAAACCAAATGCCAGTGTGAGGTACTAATTAGAAGCACTTAGGATGAAGATACAAGGGTATAACTCTCCTATCTACGATAAATATAGGAACATCCAACTTACTGATGTTGTAGAACTTCTTGTAAGAGAATTGTAAATATCAGATTTGAGACTTTACTTTCACTGTGAGAAGGATATTTTTTTTTTTTTTTAATTCTTAAGGATGAAATATATTTGAAGAGAAATCCAAATAAAGTCAAGTCTTGCAAACTTTTCCAAAATAATGCATGGATTTGCCTATGCAAAGAAAGAAGAAATAAAAGTCCTGGACTAAGAGTCCAATGACAATTGATGATTGAGGTACAGATGATAAATAAGACTAGCAAACCAAATTTTATTTCCTTGGACTACAGCTGACTGCCCCAAGAACAGCATCCAGGCTTGGCTACTTAAGCCTGGTTTGAATCGAGGGCTTGCTCTTGTTCCAGTTGCATTCTGTGAAAACTTTACCCTGTGCTTGAATTAGTCTATTAGGGATCGTGTACACTCTGCTTGCCTGGGAAATATTTAGGGAAAGAGAAATCAAGAAGGATACTTTCCTTGTTCCACCATGTAACTATTTGCTGTGTGAAAAAGAACTTCATTTGGTTTGGAAGCTGGATGTCTCCACAAATGCTTTGCAAAAGACAAGCTTAAATTAGCACCGTGTAGTCCTATGTCTACACCTAGGGATGTGTAGAATTTATATGTGCTGCAGCATAAAACCAGTTTTCATTCATACAGATTCAGTTATAAATAAATATAAAATGCTTTTATTTATCCTCCATGGAGGGACAGGCAGTGTAACATCCTGCATTAATTTTACATGAGACATAAGTTTAAGGTACATGTGAATTTCCTTCTAACTCCTTGTATAAATAAATAGCTTTTTTTTTAATGCCAATATGAGACACATTGGGTAATATATTGCTTTCTGTTATTTTGTCTCAAATTTTATGGGTATGAGATAAAATTGAATTAATCTTTGTTAAAAGATGACCTTTTGAATAGGTTTCCTGCTGAGTGTTTTAATTATTTGAGCAGGTATTCACAGCTTGAGACCCATAAAGATTGATTTGCTTTGAGTATATCAAAGAGAGTGGGTCAGATTAATCCCTGGTGCAACCGTGCTGAAGTTGGTGCCATTTCTGAAAAAGGAACGATGAAAATATCCTTATAGGAAAAGCAATTGTGCCCAGGGGACTCTTCTAGAAAATGTCTCATACTCATGATATTTTAGTAGTGCAAACTGTTAGCTGTATGGAGGTTTTTTGCTCCTGGTAAAACACCAGATGAGAAATGTTTTCCATTATCATCTTCACTCTGAGGGTGGTGAGACACTGAACAGGTTGCCCAGGGAAGCTGTGGCTGCCCCATCCCCGGAAGTGTTCAAGGCCAGGTTGGATGGGGCTCTGAGCAACCCGGTCTAGTGAGAGGTGTCCCTGCCCATGGCAGGGGGCTTGGAACTTGATGATCTTTAAGGTCCCTTCCAAACCAAACCATTCTATGATTATCAAAGAGCAGGGAGGTAGTAGACCACCTTAGGTGCTAAGCCACACAGGAAATTTAGGTGTAGGTAGTCCCCTCAGCCATCTTAGCCCTCTAGATGCTGTGGATCAAGCTGCTGGGCTTGGACCATGGTCCTTGCTCACACAAAAGATATCGTGGCAGCGTTGGCTGCTGTGCCATATGTGTGCAAAATGCCCCAGACATTGTTACCTACAAATCTGGGCACTGCATACCCTTCCTGCCTGTGTATATGGACTAAGTTAATGTAGTCTATATAGAGGAACTCATGGAGCAGGGTTTCCAGGAAGCCAATTATTATTTAGACAGGATAATTTGCTTTAAAAGGAAAACTGTAAAGGGCCTAAGAAGCAGACCAAAGATGTGAGGACAACAGGTTGTGTTGACAGAGTGAGTCTCAGGCTGGAGGGTGACTGTCAGTTGAGTTCCTCAGTGACTGGTTTTGTACCAATATTATTTAATATTTTCAGTAATGGTTTTGGCACAAAAGTCAAAATGTGCTAATGAAATTTGCTGATGACATAAAACTGGGAGACAGTGTCAACACTGAGGAGGATTGGATTAATTAAGCAGAGTTAGATGACCTCAAAGACTAGAATAATAGAATTAGGACAAAACTGAGTAGTGCAAATTCAGGGTTGGGTCCTGAAGGCTAATGAGATGAAAATCATTCAGCACCAGCAAGAAGAGAAAGAACTTTGGGGTGTTTAGTTGATCACAGGATGCCTTTGGCCTGTTGATGCGATGCAGCATGTTGTGAAAGGTGCTGTCGAGTTCTCGGCTGAAATCTTTCTGGGGTTGTGGTTCCCTGTGCTCAGAGAAAGCCCATCTGGGGCTGGAACAGATGTCTGAAAAGGCTGCCTTGCTGACTGGGGATGGGACAACTGGTCCCACCGGAGTCTGGAGCAGCTCTGATTGTTAAGTTGAGCAAAATGAGGACTGAGAGGAGATATGATTGCTCTATACAAATACTTTAGGGGATAAAGAAAAGAAAAAGGGAAACTGTTTAGTCCTTTTTTTTTTTTTTTTTGCCAGCTGGACAAGGGGCTATAAACTAGGTTTGAATAAATTTAGGCTGGATATTAATGGAAGTTTTCTAGCTGCAGGAGGACTGGGAATAATGGGCAAGAAACAACTAGTTCTGTGAAGGACAGGGCTGATATATGGAGTCATAGAACTGGTTTGGTTGGAAAAGACTTTTAAGATTATTGAGTCTGACCATCGCCTCAGCACTGCCAGATCACCACTAAATCATGTCCCTCAGCACTACATCTACACAGTTTTTCAATCCCTTCAGAGATGAGGACTCCACCACTGCCCTGTGCAGCCTGGGCCAGGCCTGGGCAACTCTTGCAGGGAAGGAAGTGTTCCTCAGGTCCAAACTAAACCTCCTCTAGTGCAACTTGAGGCTGTTTCCTCTTGTCCTGTCTCTTGTTTCCTGGGAGAAGAGACCGACTCCAGCTGGCTCCAACCTTCTTTCAGGGAGTTGTCAAGTGTGAGGTCATCTCCCCTGAGCCTTCTTTTCTTCAGGCTCAACAAACGCAGGTCCCTGAGCCACTCCTCAAGAGACTTGTGCTCTAGATAAGCTTCACCAGCTTAGTCACCCTCCTCCAGAGATGCTCCAGCCCCTCAATGTCCTCCATGTGCTTATAGTAAAGGTTACAACTGTCAGTAGGGAGAGGGCTGCTTTTGATGGTCCAGGAGCTTTTCCATCCCTCTCCTCCTCTGAGTAGAGAGCTCAGAGCTTCCTGGTGTCCAGCTGCGTTTCACGTACCTTTGAGAAGTAGTTTACAGATATGTCTAGACAACTATTGTGCCATTTGAATAGCTTGCTTGGTATCCATAGAGGTTTTAACACCGGTACACAGGGGGAGCATGGCTACATTTTTAAGCCTGTCACTTATGCATTCAGAGCTGTGTCTGCCTCTTGCAGAGACCAAGTACGTTGACATGGAGCAACCTTTGGAGGGGCTGAATTTTGAATTAATGTTTGGTTAGTGCCTGCGGTGCAGATGTATTTTCTGTAACTTTTTTCAGCAGATGATTTGCTGTAATTTTTTCATGTAAACTTCTCATTTTATTGGACACACAGGAAAGAGAGCTGGAAGAGGGAAGGTTCATCTTGAGTGCAATGTCTGTTTTAGTGAGGAACACTACATATCTTGTGGCTAGACCTCCAAAACAAAAAGACAAGAGGCAGATGGTTTTCTGAAACACCATCAGGATAGTCAGTCGCACTATGGGATTATGACACATTACAAAGAAATACCAAACACTTCTTCGGACACATCTGGAGAGAAGTGCTTCCCTTGACAAGCGTGGCCATTCACAGATGGGAGTAAATATGAAAGGCAACTTGCTGTGCCTGTATGTGGTTTTAGTGACTGTACTCCTGCTGCTCCAGGGGCTCTCAGACTTACTCTAACACGCTCGGATAGCCAAGCACCCCAAATTAAAATAGCAAGAGACAAATCCAATTAGAAATCTGTTACTGGCTTGCCAGTCCTATACATCCTGCAGCTGAAAACTGCTCTTTGAGTCCTGTCTGTACTTATCTGTCTCAGCAAGAGCAAGTTACAGGAGAGGACTTGAAAGCTTTTGGAGACTCATTAAATTGTCCTTTGGGAAACAGTATTAATAGTGGGATGGGAAGCAGAGATATCTAACCTGCTGCAGCAACACCTGCACCGTAGATCTTTGGAAGGTTTAGGCTATTTATCAGATCTATGGAACAGTCCCTGTGCTGATTCAGGGAAGGAGAATTAAGGATTTGCAGATGTCGAGTTGTCCTTGATGAAAGAAATGTTGAGAACGGAGAAACTGGAAATTTTTTTTGTGTGTGTATGATGAATAGTCTCTCTGCTTCAGCAACTGCTGGAGACCCATAGTTGGGAATTACTCAGGTATTGACTGAGGGGGAAAGATACAACAGGATCTGTGTTTTCTTAAATGGGCATGGGGTTGAAGCCCCTTAGACAGTGATTTTTGTGTCATGAAGGGAAGGAAGCCACAGTCCAGGCTTGTTTTTCCTTGTACAGATCTTGATGGTTAACAATTCACTTGTAGCATTTGGGCTCCAAGATGTGATTTGTTTGCATCAGAAAATTAATTTTGACTGCTGTGCCTGTGTTAGGATTATGTACAAACCTTCTGTAGTGAGGTGAACACAGATTTCACTGCTTGTCTCCTGGAAGCCATTTCCTGAGTATAACCTGGGAGTGTTTGACTTTCCCAAACGTGACCAGTGGTAGCCCTGTTTTTGTAACATGTTTCAAAATTGTTAGCTTATTATTTTAGTGTAATTATATTCTAATACAAACTCTTTCCAGAATTAGTTTTGGTTCTGTTCTTACAAGTAGGTATTATTTGCTTTATGTAATTGTAGATCTTCAGTTGCCTTGGCAACGTAACACAGTTTAAATTTAGAAACTAATTTGTTTTCTGTCACTTTGCTCTTTGCTGTTAAGGAGACAAGCTGTTTGCTATTAAATAAAACTTAAAAAGAAGGAGAGATAAAATGTGTATAAAAATACAATATATAAAATACCGTGTAATATTCATTTGTAGATGGAAAAACCACTGTCACGTCCAGGAGGAAAACTCTGTTCTGTAAGAATTAGGTGGAAGCTTCCTTCTGCTGCCAAGGGGGTGTTGAATGGATGTGTCCCTGCCCTGCTCCAGGAGGAGCACGAGGCGTTGGTACATCCTTCAGCTGCCACCTTCCCTGGTGAGATGGAGGAGACCACACAGGTTACCTTCAGGGAAACATTTTTGTGGGATAAATGCACATAGTTTGAAGTGAAAAGTTTGCTCTGCTATGCTTAAAAGAGGGTGGGATGAAAACCAATCGTAGTCTGGGAGCTGTGCAGTCACATTAGGGTTTCTCTGTGCCTGGGTGTTGCTGCCTGATCATAGGCCAGGAGAATATGAATGCTTTTATATATATATATATATATACACACATGAGTGTGTA
>JAAGNO010001746.1:0-11507 GCA_033439905.1 Ceryle rudis
AAAAAGATAGCAGTGCCTTTGGTTTATATGTATTGAATTTTCAACTGGAGTATACTTATGTGAGCTAGTGGTACAGGAGTTAAGAAATTTACCTATTTGATGGTCCGGACAGGGAGTGCTCCAGTCTACTGCCCACACTGGAAGAGTTAGCCCTTGACGATGTTACTGGGTTTTGCATTCCTTTTTACTATGTGGCCAACCTTAGATCTGTTTGGATTTCAGTGGTAAGACTGAAAGGTTCCCTCTACACTCCTAATAGGCATGTGTGCCTTTAAACATGTGGGAAAATCTCCTAACGGCAATGTTTCTCCATTTGCCAGCTTGGACAAAGGATGATACAACATCCACTGACACTTGAAAAGAAAACCTGTACTTATGAATGCTATGACAGTTGTGTCTGTAAATTACAGGAAAAAAACTTCCCTGAAAATGGATTTTGAAATTTTAATGTCAAAGACCTTCAATTAGAAAGACCAAAGCTGGGACTCTGTGTGCTCTATGTATTCTTGTGTAGGCAATTTTTCTGTAATATTTGTCAAATAGGATAATCTGATTGGAAAATGAACTAAATTAATCTGAGCATGAATGGGTGGATGAATATGGACAAGAAAGTTTGTATCCCTACTTCAAGCTAAATTCTTCTGCTTCTGAGAGTCCTCATACTTCATTGCTTTGTATTTTAGTCTTGGGATCTGTCTTGTGTGCCTTGTACTTTGAGTCAGGCTGACTGTTGATTGTACTTGGATTTCGGCACTGCCAGACCGAGATTTTATGCATTGTACAATTCTGAGGTCTCGTAATGTGATTATGGTAATGGTTCTCCCATGATCCTCTCATCTGGAGCTGTATAGAAAATGTGGGTCTGAGGGATGTGATAAAATGAATAAAATGAGAAAATAGTGTTGGTTTTATCATGAACTATTCAAACAGAAAAGACAGGCGATGCTCTTGGGATATACTGCTGTGCTACAGCAAAGGAGAGGGACTCTGCTGCATAAAAAAAAGTGTCCAAAACTTGACTTGCTTTTTCCATCATGAGCCAGGATGGATTTTTGCCGAAGTAAATACAGAGCACAGAATCAATTCTTGTCAGAAATTTTTTTTTACATCCAAGAGATGATGAGCCATCATATCAGCACTGGAGAGATTTCTCTGGAAGTCAAACTGTGTTTCCTAGAGAGAGGATAAAAGACAAATCCTGAAGAAAAACAAATGCTGGGTCCCCCGCTGTCACAGTGCTGGAGAGGGCATCTCTGCTGTAAGAATGATGTCTTATCTTTCAATATGTCTCATGATAGGGGTTTGACAAATGTGCTTTGCTGGAAATGTGATGGATGCCTTTCGGTACAAGACTTTCTGAGCTACCTTAGGTTTTACCGCTCTTCTGTTTTTGCTTTAATTGGCACAGCATCTGTGTCAAATAACTGTAGCATTTGTTTTCCTAGTATTTTCATGTCATGCAGTCATTTGTCATAACATTATCCTCTGGAGTGTTCTCCTTTTCCACAGATTCTGTTTTTCCCTCCTTGTCCCACAGTCTTTTCCACTCTTGCTCCACTGCCTCCAAATCACACCTCTGTCTTTAGGAAGGGAACAGTTTTTATTCCTTAGAAACATTAAAAATCCCTTCCCCGGGATCAGTGTTTGGCCAGGCTCTCTCATCTGGGGATTGCAGATTTTGTTTACCTTCCTTTAATGGCGCCTGTTCCTTAAGGGACAGATACAGAACAAGAAAAAGTAGTATTAAAAATCCCCTTAGTGCTTCAGGTTGAGAAATACCTCAAATTTTACAGCGTGTCAATGTGTCATATAATATGTTTTTCCTCAGGGTGCTTAATGTAGGTGAAAGTGTTAGGCACTCAGCTGTAATGAAAGTAGGTTCTTTCTAATTTGAAATGGTTTTGGTTGATCTTTTCTGTTGGCTGTAACATATCCAAAGCATCTGCTTTTCAGAAAAAGGTATTTATCTCTTGGTGATCTCCAGTGTAAGGATAATCATCAGATGCATAATGCTTGACCTTTCTCTTCCTCCAACCACCTAGCTCAGACCTTCCTGACTCAGACAACCTTTTACTTCAAGCCTGTACCAGAAGGTGCTGCTACAACTGATGAGAATAATTCTAAAATCTCACCTAGTCTGGGAAGAGACCATTGAAATAGTGTTCTAAAACTTAGGAATGGGAGCATATTTCAGTATGAGAACAAGTTTAAATGTAGTAGTGATTACCTTTGCTTTTATCTGCACACAAGAAAATGGAAACTGTCTTTTTCCAGTGCTTGAAAGTTGTCAGGGTCAAGAAAACAAAGAGAAAGTGTTTGGGGACCTTAAGTCTGCAGGTAAGAACATGGATTAAGAAAGAAGTGAAAACAGAGGTGAATGATTGGCAAGGAATGGTGTTGACAAAGATATGGATGTGTACAGGACCTACAAAAACAGTCCTTCTGGGAAATGTTTTGATCTAGTATTCTTTCCTCTTGAGACAACCCTTGCCCAGCTAAGCCTGACAGCCCATGGGCAGCTCCCGCCTAAGTGAGCTTTTACTTTGTTTTGCTGCTTTGTGCTCCCCCGAGTGCTCTGTGCAATAAAAGTGGTGATCACCTTGTCAGTCTCCACCTTTGTAAAGCAGGCCTAGGTAAGCATACGCAAGGTAGCAACAGAAGAAACACTGAATCTTTACCATGTGAACGAGGAAAGGTGGAGGTGGTAGTATAACATCTTTGATATCCTTCAGTTTTGTGCTAGCTTACTATACTTTGATACATCTTTGATGGAAAACTATACTGAATATATCACCCTTGGGGTCAGACTAAGGGGCCTCATGTAACAGCATACTCTCTGGCAACTACACAGGAACACGTGAAATACTGAGCAACTGCAGAGTTGGTGGTTCTGTGATAAATTCTACAGCTCCCTCTGAACTGCATTCAGTGTGGATCAAATGGTCACTGTACATTCAGGAAACCAGAATAATGAATTTATATGAATTAGCATAGCTTTGTGGGTTAAATGAAAGTATGCCATTTAATATTATCTACATATCTGATAATACCAATGGCAGGTTTTTTTTTTTGTCCTTTTTTCTTTTTTTCCTCCTCACTTCTGCTTTTCCTGTGTTCTACCATGGTATTTTAATTCTATCATACTACATACTGTGTTAACATCAGGGCAGGATTATTATCGTTCTGTAATTCTCTCAGGAATTCTCTGAAACCATGTAAATACAGTAACTTTGCTTATGTTAACTCTTCAGTGAAGTTGTGCAAATAATGTTTTTTTACACTTACTAAATGCTAATTTTACAGACAGCTTACTTTATAAAACCTTTAAGATGAGCTAAGGTAAAGCCAGAACAGTATTTTCCATAATGCTATACCTTTTCTGGGTACTAGTGTTTTTGTGTCTGCACTTTGTAGAAGCAATGGAAAGGCTTGTATGGTAGGTAGCATAACCATAGAACCAGATGGTCCAAAGAGACAATTTCTTTCGTATTGTGTATCAAAAAATGCTCTTTCTGTGCATTAGTATTTGTGAAGGTCTACAGTTGTGTTACTGTGGAACTTAAAGGGGTGGAGCTAAATCCATTTACTAGTGATTTCAGGTTTTCAAGGAAAACCAGTTTTAAAGAGCAAACCTGAGCATTTCTGTTGAGTTTTGCTAAAACTGAAGACAGAGCCTTCTAGTTGCCTTTTTGTCCAGTATAAGGATAGACATCAGGGCTCATAAGTCAGCATGGTGAAATCCATTTGTGAAATCTTTCTTGATAAGTAATTTTGAATAACTAATTAATTTGCAGAAAGAAATAGCATGTATTGATGGGGAACTGAAGACAGATAAAGAAATTGGTCAATATTCATTGCAACTAATCTGTTGTGCTGCAGTGGTGTCACTGATACTTTTCAAAGCATGTAAAAACAGAGGAATGATTGAGATATGGAAGGACACAATGCAGAACAATTCCTCTCATAATCATAATATACTTCCATGTTGATATAGAGTGTCTATAGCTGCATCCTTCTAAGCTCCTGCATATCTATAAAATATTATCGCAGTGTGCTTGCTGCTAATTCACCACAGCTACTTGAAGTAATTAAAATCAATAGCAGTCTTTCCAGTTCATGAGTGCTTCTTGCTTAATGTGTGAGTAAGCAGTCTGTTTTGTTGTTGTTGTTGCTGTTGTAGTAGTTGCTGAGTCACGTTTTTAATCAGACTTACCATAAAGTTGATATAGAAGTACTCTGGTAAGTGCCACTGAGAATTTCAGTGGCCAGTTTTAATCTATGAAAGCCCTCCAGATTCTTTCCAGTATTCTGCAAGGTTGTGGTTGTATGGGTATTGTTTTGCTTCTTAAGCCTAAGTACTGGTTCGTAAAACTGACTGGATGATAGCTGGTTACTGGTCTAAGGAGGAATAATAAATACAAAGAGATTTTTGTATCTCAGAAGGACAATAAACTCTCACAGTACACTAACTATTTTGTGCTTCTGACTACAGCATCTTAAAGCAGACTTAGCTGTATGGCAGAGGCTCAGCAGCAGGGAGATAGATGCTGATTTCTGTCTTCAGTTCTGGTATGGGCCTTTGCATGGACTTTGGGAAGAAGCTGCAAGAGGGAGTGATGATGTCACCTGTAAAGAGAATAAAAGTTGCAGAGATACACTAGAATATTCCCTTCCTGTAAATAGGATAAAAGTTTCAGAAATATGTTACAGTGTTCTACTAAAAATGTCTTCTGTTCCTGGCACAAAACACAGTAAGCAAAGGCTAGACTAATTGTTTGATTCTCTACTCCCATCAGCATAAGACACTGTACCTGCAGTTTTGCTACTCCATTAATAATCTGTAAATAAATGTAGAGAATACGCACTTGTTGATATCATACATTTTGGGAAGGTATTAAATAGCACCACTTCCGCAGAAGATAGGAAAACTTCACCTGTCTAATGAGGAGGATCTTTAAATCTGAGTTTAAGCTTTCTTTTAACAACAGAGTTGCTAACAGTCAGAGTTAAGCTTTTTTTGTAATTTTTAAGTTTGTGAGTAGCTGCTTTTCATGTTCTGGCATATAGTCTAGGTGACAATCAACTTCAGTTGTTCAAAGTTTGTATCTAACTTCCTAAATTTTAAAAATATGCAAAAAGAGGAATATTGTAATACATTTTTCAAACCTGTTACAGAACATTGTTCCGAGTAAGTGTATTAAAATGGTATCTCTCTTTTTCAGACAAGACCAGGTCAGTGTTTTGTATCAGAACATACACATACTGGAACCAAGGTTAATCCAGCCGTACGAACATGTCATTAAGAACTTCATCCGAGAGATCAAACTGCAAAGCGCAGAGATGGAAACTTTGGCCATCGCGGTAAAAAGGTATAGTGCATTGTGTTTCTAGCTTGGTTATGCAGTTACATTTTTCTTTTATCACACTCTAGGGTTAAACTACTGGGAGTTAATGCCAAAATATGTCATGCAGAGTATTTCCATAAACTAAGTTCAAAGGTTAGTTTATGTGCACATACATGTACATAAGCACATATAGCAGCCTGCAGATGATTCCCTGTTCATATTTTGGATAAGCCCTGGATCAAATTTTTGAGGGCTCTATCCTTATATTTAATGTCTTAGAACACATTGACTCCTCTTCCTTGGCTGTAACTTTGCATTTTACCATACGTGCCCATTATACTTTCATTTTAGAAATTGTGATTTTGCTTTTTCAGCTTCAGGGGATATATTTACCAGCTGTAACTACTTGATGATTGAAATCTCAAATCATTATTACCAAACCCTAACAGATAGCTCAGGACAGAGATTCTGTACTTGTGGTTGATGCCAGTTGCTGTAGTTATCCTTTTGAAGTCTCTTCACAGGATAATCAGAGGGGCCTTTTACCTCTGTAACTTAATTTTCAAAATGCAGATGTGATGTATTTCTTACAAATCATCATCTGTCAGCTGTTATTTAAAATCTGTTTTGTGTGTATCTGCAAATTAATTTGTGATTTTCGTTCCCAACTATACCAGTTTCAAGGTCAGGGTGATGTTAAAACTGTTTCCATGTCTGTCTGTCTAACTTATTCCAGCTGAGGTAGGCAGATGTGTTTTGCACAAACTTTCTGTCAAGCCAGAGGGGAATTCCTAAAGAAGTATTTACTTTTGAATTTTAGAGCTCAGGATAAAGCAGCAGTTCAGCTCAGTGAGCTGGAGGAGGAGATGGAACAACGGATACAGGCTGCAGAACATAAAGTTAAAAAGGAAGTGAGTATTTTACATTTACAGAATTTCATGATGACCAAATTCTCAATGGTCTTAAGCTGAATTGGTGGACAGGTGTATTTTTGATCCTGATGGACTGACTCAAAGCTGCCAAAGGCAGGGCCTGGATGAAAAGAAGCCATCCATGAGATGGAAAAGGTGTTCTCTTAGTGCTTTTCCAAAGAGGAATGGCTACTTAAATTTTATAAACCAAGAAAATAAAAGTTTCTCTTCTCTGAGAATATGCTGGCCTAGGGGATTTTATTTCTGAGATCAGTGTTGGAAACAGATTGGAGAAAATGACATTTTACTATAAAAGAATGGAATCTAGTTCTCCTAGTAGATGAATTTATGAAAAAATCAGTGCTTAGATCATTTGTTCTTAATTTGTATACATCTGCCCAGAGCTGTGATCTTTCTTTCCCCTGCTCTCATCCTGCAACTGTATTCTAGAGAGTTGCAGACGTTAAGAGAGTGTAATTCTGATGACAATGTGTGATGGCCTGGACCTCCCAAAGTTGATGGGAGATTCTGTTTCAATGTGCTCAAGTTTTAGCTGTTGTTTCAACTAGCTTGCAGTCCTGATGGAAAAGTACAAGAATCTTCTTCCTCTTACCCACTGAAAGATACATTATAGCTACACGTGGCTCTGTATTTCTAAGCAGAAAGCAGTACAGTAAAATCACCCTACCTGTGTTGTCTGCTTCATGTTAAACTGTTACTAAATTCACGTATGATAAACCTGATTTTGTAATGTGCATAAGAATAACAGTTTGTGAAAGTGTTCTAATGTGGACATAAGAAATGTATTAATTAAAATGTATACTATGGTCATAATTATTGCTTTGTAGGTGTCACAATGTACTGAGCATCTTTATATTTGGCATGATTTCTTTCACCAAAGTGTGTGCAGAATCAGAAAAACTGAAATGCAGTCTGACAACTTGCTGATTTTAAATATTTCATGATAATTGATCTTTGAAGGTAAATGATACTCTGATAGATTTGCTTCAAGCAGCATCTTTTTCTGTACAAGAGGAAGCACATCTACCGAACCGTAAAAGTCAGTTGTTTTCCTAGGAACAAAATACAATGAAAAAAAAAAAAAAGTTGAAGATGTCACCATAGCAAAAAAAGCATATCATAATAGGTTTAACTAATGGTAGTACAAATTTCAGAGTAGAAAAACTGTTTCAATTTCCAAAGAGACTAAGGATTTATGTTTAGAAAACAAATACATTTGCTTTGGAAAATTTCTGTTCTGCCAAAAGTGGTGAATCACTGGAAAAAGCCCTGCAGACTCTTTTTCACTGCTGTGAAGAGGACTAGGATGTGTGTATTTGCTCACACTGAGAACGTTCACAGTTATGTACTACCATTGCATAAAAACATATCTGCAGAGTATTATTGACATCTAGTCTGTGTTTCTTGCTCGAAGAGTCCTCACATTGTCAGTGAGTTGCATGAATTATGATTTCAGTGTTCACACCTCACTCTAGATATGAAAGATGGGCTGTTACTGGTTTCTTACAGTGCTCTTTTCATTTTCGCCCCTAAATGTTCCCTTCAGCTCATAGCTCCACCTACTCCACCTACTGAAACACCCTGAGAGCAAATGTAAGATATTTACTTTGTGGGATTGTACTAAACCAGTAATCTTAATGCCTGTACTCAAGGCTATTGTTTGTCAGTGATCTCACTCATGCCACAGTGACACCTGTCTATATTTTGTTTCTTCAAGGGAAGCAAATAGTTACCAAACAATACTTAGGAGCCCTATGTAGCTGCCAACAGTAAGAGAAACTTAAGCTCATTACTTTGCTTATCATTTTAACACACGGATGTCAGCATCACCTATAGGAAAACGCCGAATTCAGAGCCAAGTCCATGTCTGTCTTTTACTGTGTGAAAACTCAACCTGTCTCATTGGCACTCATATGCAGCTGCTGCATTCTGGTTTCTTGTGCTGTGAAACTGTTCACTGAAATCCCTGGGGAGTGACTGGAGTGAGTTAAATACATACTTATCTACAGCATATGAAACATACCATTCTTCTCATTGTGCTTGTTGTAACATCCTTTCAAAATCTCTGTTTTGATTAAAATAAAATTCAGAATAATGTACCTGGCTTGATACTCAGACCGAGTACCATATGAATATAAAGATGCTGTCTTCAGCATACCTTTTACTGAAAATGGGCGTATAACACTTGCAAGCAAAAAAAACCCCGAACACATTTCAACACTTGCAAGCAAAAAAAATTTAAAAGAAAACCAGAAATAAATATTAGTCGCCCAGTAGTGTTATTACTAGCACATTGTATACCAAGCCATAGAAAACTGGTCTGATAAAAGCATGTAATGCCCTGGTTTCTGTGCAGGTGTGTATGTATTCATCTGTATGTGAAATACCTAAATTTATGTGCAAATAAAATATGAACACGGCTCTCGGGTATTTTTAAAACATCGAGAATGCTAAGCACAGGAGACTATGACATGAGTAACAAATACTGAATTGGCCCATATGTTTGTTTTCACCTTACCATTTTATTTCTGTGAATATTTTACAAGTGGACTACAATTATGGAATAAAAATCTATGGATTTAAGGAAAGGACAGGTTGATATAATGGTGAGACAAAATTACATTCCTTAGGGGGAGAGTGTGTGGTTTTCAGATGGATGAGGGCATTTTTTAATAAACATTTGAAACCTGTCTCAACTTTTAATGAGATTAAAAATACTGCAGGAGAAGCGAAAAGCTGAAGAAGCACTAAGTGAGCTGAAGCGCCAGTATGATACTGAAGTCGGGGATCTTCAGGTGACAATAAAAAAACTTAAAAAGGTGAGTTGAAGTCATGATGAGAACTTTCAAAGTTTTAAGAGATGCTGACCTTATGAACTGCCTTCCTCAAGATGGATAAATGCAGTTCTGGCTTTTTTTTGGTGTATTTCATGTGTATTAGTAAATGGCTGTTGTGTTAATTTTGTGTGATTTACTGAAAGGAAATGGACCAACAGCTAGCCAAATTCTGTTGCGGAATAATTTTCTAGGTTTATCAAGTTGTTAACACTGCGGTTACGTAGTCTTGTATTTGATACATTAGAAATAGTCTAATATATTGCCTCTAAGTATTTATAATTTATAGATTTAGATGAAATTAGCAACCCAAATACAGTAATTTACAGTAATATAGGGACTTCTGGCAGTTAATGCATTTCTCTCAAAAACTAATGGTAGAGGTGGGTTTAAGCTGTATTTTTAAACTAAAATTACTGGTGGAACTAATTCCACCTGTTCTTTTCATCTGATACCTAAGTGTAATGTAAAATCTCAAATATTAATATTTTGTTTGGGTTATTTTGTTATTTGGTTTTAATTTTGGTGTAAGTGTTCACCAGAATTATAGTGACCAATGAGGATACATTTTTATTTCTTCATATTTAACTGAACATAAAAGAGCATTTAAAGAAATGGAAATTTCTCACAAGAAACATGAGGGTTTGTGGTAGAAATACTACACAGATGAGGTAGTATATATATATATATTTTTTTTACATTAGTGGGAATGCACCTGTTTTCTCAATAGCTGGCTTCTCTGTCACCAGCTATGCATTTTCAACACCTACAGAGTGCAAAATGCTCATTAAACATTTTTCAGTACTGATTTAAAAAACTATAGAAAGACAGTAATTTTTTTGAGTAATGGTGCCTACTCATACAGTTGGGAAAACTCTGGGTTTTAAAAACTTCAATAGCTGTAAAACATTTTAGGGGTTATTTAATGTAATTTCCATTATTTTTTATGTACTTGAATCAGAACAATCAATACCATACATTAATTGTGCTTTTTTATAACCTAGCTGGAGGAGCAATCCAAAAGCATAAATCACAAGGAAGATGTGGTTGAATTGAAAAAAAGAATACATGATATGTTGCTGGTAAGAGATAATTATTGTTAACACATTAATTTATTCTCAGTTTTAGCCTCTGCAATACAGATTTATATTTTCTTTTTACATTTAGTACTAGTAACTTTTAAAGTTATTTATAAGTGTATAAGGATCTTTAACTTGGAAAAAAACCCTGTTCTGTATAAGTACATACTCATTCTATCTATAACATTTATAAATGGCTTGAGATTATATAGTCCTCTTCTTAATTTAGAATTCTT
Source organism: Ceryle rudis (assembly GCA_033439905.1). NCBI lineage: Eukaryota > Metazoa > Chordata > Aves > Coraciiformes > Cerylidae > Ceryle > Ceryle rudis. Next base: position 10,427 of record JAAGNO010001746.1, read on the forward strand.
TCATTTTCTCTCCCTCTCTATGCTCAGATTTTTTAGTGTTTCATTTTTACTTAATTTTGATAGTTTTTATTTTATCATATAATATTTTATGCAGGTGGCTATGACAGCTAAAATCTAATATCTTCCTTTTTTTAAGGAAAACCAGAAACTTAAGAAAGATCTTTTAGAAGCACAGACAAATATAGCTTTTCTACAAAGTGAATTAGATAGCTTGAAAAGCGAGTATGCAGATCAGACTTTGAACACTGAGAGGTAAGGTACTTCTACATGATAGTAGTTTCACTAGGGGAAAAACTCCGTTGGCTGATGTATGTTATGTATACATTTGGTAACTGTTATTTCTAAATTTGCTGTAAACAAGAGGTGCACATTTGATACCGTGCAAAGTATTCCATGACTACTGTTCACTTCTCTTTTGTCAGGTTTGTGAAAGAGCAACTTTGGGGTATGATGTGAACTCTCATAATCTTGCAAGGAACCCCACTGATTTTACTGGGACTTTAGTTAGGAGCAAAAGAAACAGCAGCAGGCATTTTTTTCCTCCATGGCTTGTACTCAGATGATACCTGTACAAATATCAGGGACAACAGTTTTGAAAGCCTTCCACGTCAGTCTCAACAAGTATTTTCTAAAGTGAATGAAGGCTGCTTCTAGATAGTCATTGCCAGCATGACACCCATCTACAAGAAGGGTAGGAAGGAGGATCTGCAAAACTACAGGCCTGTCAGGCTGACCTCAGTACTGGGGAAGATTACGGAACAGTTCATCTTTGGGGTGGTCATGTCGCAAGTGCAGGACAAGTGTTGGCCCAGCCAGCATGGGTTCTTGAAAGGCAAGTCCTGTTTAACCAACCTGATCTCCTTCTATGATCAGGTGACTTGCCTAGTGGGTGAGGGAAAAGCAGTGGACGTTGTCTGCCTGGACTTCAGTAAGGCATTTGACACCATTTCCCACAGCATTCTGCTGGAGAAGCTGGCGGCTCATGGCTTGGACAGGTAGACTCTTTGCTGGGTTAGAAACTGGCTGGATGGCTGGGCCCAGAGAGTGGTGGTAAATGGAGTTAAGTCCAGTTGGTGACCAG
>JAAGNO010001747.1:0-20653 GCA_033439905.1 Ceryle rudis
CTTGGACGACCGCAGCGAGATCCCGCGGCCGGGGGACGCCGGGGAAAGCTCCGCCCTGGGTCTGCTGCTTGTGAGAAACGGGCCTTTTCGCCTGGCCTGTGCTCTGGACAGTTGGTTCAGTGTGTTGGTGGTTCTTCGTGACCCCCTTCATCTTGCTGAGCCCTTGCCGCAGAACAAAAGCAGCTTTAATATTCATCCGAGTGCTGCTTTAGGAGATAAAAATCTGATCGTTTCAAAGCCTATTTAAATAACATAACTGTTTCCTGTTGTTAGGATCTTGCCGCACGGATTTAGCCCTTGATTAAAATTCTAGCGTGGATTTTGGCAGCTGGAAATAGAACAGTGCAATTAGGAACGCTCCAAATATAGCAGCGGGTTTGGTTGGTTGGTTGTTTTTTCCACGCTACCCTAAATATCCACTTGGAGTGGGAACGGCCTCATCTTTTTTCCTTGTGTCTTAATGCTCAGAAAAATGAGTCCTCCGGGATAGGATTGATTGGGAGCCATTGAAGTGCTGCAGTTGGCGCCAGCTGAAAGTCAAGCGGCAGCTGAAGAGAGGGGCTGGAACGGTCCCTCCTACCCTTGTCAGCCGCTCCTCTGCTGGCAGCAGAATTCAGGTCAACCTACAAAACCATTCAAGAAGCAAATTAGCCTTCCCTTGCTCCTATTTTTTTTTTTTTTTTTTAGCTTAAGTCCCTGAGCAGTCTCTTGACGTAGGGCGTTTGGTTTTTTTGAGAGAGGAGTGAAGTTTTCTGGAGGAAGCTAAAGGGACTCAAATTTTTTTCACTGCCTCCTGTATAGGCCTTTCAGCAGAGATAGTGCACCATGTGAGGGGGCAGTGGGATGTATAATTAAACTAAGTGATTAAAAACATTCAGCTCTTACAATGTCAGATATGCACCCCCTCGGTAGAAAGCTTATGTACTGATAGTTTACAATAAATGCCTCTTTCGGGAAGCTCTCAATCTCTTTTATATACCTGCAGTGGAGTTTCAATGATTAAATGATAGAAGTTTCTTGATCCCCTGTGGTTCAAACAGTAAGAAACCCCAGAGAGGTTACAGAAGAAGGTCACTGCTTATCTCCGTCGTTACAATCTTGACATCATGAGGGCAGGTTGGAGGTGCAAGAGCGTTCACGAGCCTCATTCTTATGTCCATAACCACATGAGCTAGAAAATTAGTTCAGGTGAGTCAAGCTCAGCTATGGTTTTACTTACTGTGGATTTCATTCTAAGACCGACATTAGTCACAAACATTTTAAAGAGATTAGGCATGAGAAAACATTATTATCTCTTTCAAATGTATATCAGCAGAAAAAAAGCAATGTTAACTCAAGAGATTCTTGAGATTTGTTTTCCTCATACAGAGATACACAGTGAATGGAACGAACACCGCGCCTTCCTGACAGCACCACCATTTTAACTGCATCTTTTATTTTCCCGTTTTATTACTATTCCCAAGAAATCCACGTAGAATCTAATCACTCTTAATCACCATCTTTAATCTATGCAGTAAAGGATCTGTTGTTAAACACAACCCCCCTCTCGCCCTTCTCTCCCTAGGGTGAATTAGTAGCTGAAGGTGGCCTGGAAACCCAAGGAGAACACCGCCTTTGCCATCTGGTGGACATCCACGAGAACAGCAAGTCCCCTTCGACCAGGAGAGGCAGGTGGTTTTTGTTTCCCCAAGTGCGGTATCACCACAAATCGGGAGCCCTGGTGCAAAAACATTAGGCGAGGCATCTGATGGCAGTGTAGTAATTAAAATGGGAATGTAAGCCCTGGGAAAGGTGAGAGAACAAAAGTCATAAAGCCCTGTTATTTTCAACATATGGGCATCATTAAAAAAAAGGTTGAAAGGTAATTAAAGAAGCCATAATGACAGTGGATTGCATTTATCTTGTAATAAAAATTTAGATGTCAGATCTTCCTGTATTATTCTTTCATTCTGATTCCCAGTTTCTTCTCTCTGTTGAATTACTCTAAAATAATATCCTTAACTTCTTGAAGGTAGTTGTCGCTTCTTCCTGTGTTGTTTCAGCTCTTATTTATCATCACTTTTCTCCTTCCATGTCTTATATTATATTTTGTTGAGGGGAAATTTGGTGAGCAAAACCAATTTGGTGACAAAACCAATTCCTTCATTTTTCTGCATATTTATTTTTTTGAGAGAAAAAAAAAAAAAGGAAAGAAAAAAGAGCAAACAAAAAAAATGAAACAAATACAGGGGAGAATTTACAGCGCATGAAAGAGGGTGCCTACAATATCTCCTCACGGACTGGCCTGGCACTAGGTACAAGTATGGATAACACAACAGAGAATGCTGCACGTCCTCCCGTGAGACCAGAATGCCAAAAGAAACAGGAGTAAACAGGCTGAACGGGGGTAAACAATGTGATGCTGCTGTGAAAAAGACAAACCCTTATTGCAATTTACAGCCAGTGTTATCACAGACAAAGCATTTAGTAGTTCTTCAGCTCTCCTTGGAGCTGTCTGTGCCCCAGCTGGGATGCTGTGTCCAATTTTGGTTTCTTCAAGGAAGGTCTGGTCCTACTGAGAAAAGAAAACAAAGACAACAATAGTTATCAGGCTTTATAGAAGTATAAAGGAAGGCTGAAGGAATCTGGGGTAAGTTTAGACTGACATTCATCAGAACAGCTGAACTCCAGAGAAAAGAAAACTAAGAGGTAAAACAGCAGCAGTTTCAAATGTATGAGAGAGAATTTTAGTGAGAAACGAGATGTTTTCTGTGTCTGTGGTGGACCCAGCAGAGATATTTTGCTCTCATAACTGCTCATCTATTTTGAAGTGCTGTCTGGAAAGTGACGTGTTATCGAAATAACATTAAACACAGTCTTTGCACCACTACAATTTTCCTGGTGCATTAAAAATACACTTAAGAAATGCAATTGGGGAAAAGCATGGCGGAACTGGAAAAAAAGAGAAGAATCCTCTGACTGTAGATTGCTCTCCTCCTCTGAGGCAGCTGCTGTCTGAAATTGTTTTCAAAGACCCTTCTACTCACCTTTGTGCTGAATGAGCCTACAGAAAAACCTGGCACGAGCTTGATTTGAAATGAAATAACTCCCATTTTGGAGTGGACTCTGTGATGAAGATGTAGTTATAAAATAAATAATGATTCAGCTCGAACTTTCAATTTTGTCCTCATTAAGTTGCTCAACCAGGTGCTGAAGCCAATAGAATTTGCTTTGCCTCTGTTGGAAAGCTATTTTGAGTGCAGCATGACTGAAGAACAGCCACTTATTAGCTGCTCGGCAGTGCTCTCGGCTTTTCTGCTAGAATCCCCCGCAATTGCTCGAGCAACACTTTTGCCAATACTCATCTAGCTCAATCAGGAGCTGTAACGCTGGAGTATGAAATTGCGCGGTGGCGGCGATGGTGGTGAATCTCCCGCTGTTTAACATCTCTGTTCCACGGCCTGTTGTTGGGAGGGATGCAATGCTGATTTTGAGCTCCAGCATGTATTTAATTCTTTCTCTCTCCAGCTTCTCCAGCTCAGTTCCCTTGTCGCTTCAGCGCAGTCTGCGTGCTGGCTGAAATTCCCGGGCAGTGCTGTCGTGCGCTGCTAGAGCTGCCATGTTTCGTGCTGGAGCTATCTTTCCTTCCTGATGATGGATGTAATCCTTTCGCATCCCAGCTGGACTGTGAGGACTAAAGTTTGCATGCTACTGAAGTGGAAATTCTTTGTTACAGCCGGTCCAAATGCCATCTGGGATTTCCCCGTCGTTGTTCCAGCTCTGGTGTACATCACCAAGCTTGAGCTGGTACAACGAACAGAAGATGAGCATCGTGCTTTGGTGCTGTGTCCAGCACCTCTATAAGGCCCCACACGTGAGGACTCCCAGGCCTTTTCTGTAGCTTGATGCCTGCAGCATCCCTTTCCTTATTCTGAACTTCCACTCTGCTATGGGCTGGATCCAGGATTGCTCAAGTTCATTACAGAAATCTTTGCTTATATGCAGCACAGCACAGTTTTTCTCCTTTGTAATTTAGCTAATTTGTTGCTTCTCCTCAATGACAAGATACGTGCTCAAACCAAAATGCTCTCTCTCTCCTCTCATCAACTGACGTCTTTTACAGAATAAGCACCGATTTTGTGTGTGTGTAAAAGGATTGAAAGAATTCTGCAAATTAAATGTCCTGCTTTCTCCCACTGGGTACTTCAATTTTAGAGATATTAGTTTTTATAATTAACAGTGATATTATGAGGACTCTACGATAATAGTGGCTTTCAGCTGTGATATTTAAGCGGGTTCTTTCCCTGGTTGGCTTTCCTTCTCTGTCTTTATATCTGATGCCTAAATGCCTGCAAGGAAATAATTATTTTCTGTTAGATGTTTAATCACAAACCTTGCAAGGAAATTTGCTGTTTTCCAAACAGTGCAGAACTAACTTCATTACCACACTGACTCGCCAGATACACTTGTCAGCTCTAAAGTCCCATCTTCTTAAAAGTCCCCAGCCTATACTCCCCTTGGAAAAGATTATTTTCAAACAATACAATGGCCTGACTTCCCATTTCCATCTTTCCTCCAGAGCCTTTCTTGCTGAATGTGACAGGTTATGGGGAGCAGGACAAGTTGCACAGAGGTACACTTGGTGCCTGTAGTGAAAGGATTAACTTCAACTTACTGTCTCTGGTTTCTTTATGGTCAGATCCTCATCCTCCTTTGAAGGCAGCACTGATGGACAAAGAGAATCTGGAGCGCTGTCCAAGGAAGTCCAGTGGTTTTGCCTCTCTGCAGAGCTGCTTTACCTCAGGCTCTGGGAAGGCAACAGGAGTTGCAGGGGAGCAGCACCTCTGACAATGCAGCACATCTGGCAACTTTTTAACAGGTTTCGTCCAACAGTTCGAAAATTGTGAGGGTACTGTAGACACTAGAAGAGAATAGGCTGCTGGTGTTAGAGTGCTAAGGAAAAACACAGATACTGAGTCAGCTGTAGCTGAGTTCTCAAACATCTGGACTGGGAGTCTACGCCTGTAGGTAAATATTTCAAGCATTTCCCAGCTGCCACTTCTGCTCACTGTTCATTAGGTGTCACCACATAAGGTGTCACCTTAGTGTTCAGTCACACAAGTATCTGAATGAAGAAGAAGACAAATCTTTTCCCTACAAGGGAGACTTCTAATGAGGTCTTGTGTTGAAAGCAATTCATCTTGTTGGACTTGCTGAAGACCTAAGTTCAGTTTCCACAAGCTCTATGGCCTCAGTAAGTAACCTGAGCTCACTGCACTGCCTCTCCACTCCCGCACAAGGCAGTAGTAACACACCTCCTGTGTGTCACTGTTCTGCGCGCTCAAGGGCAGGATCTCTGTGTCAATAAATACACATTGAGTGTTTAGCACAAAAGGTCTTTCTGGTCGAGGTCTTCAGCACTTCCTGCTTTAATATCCACACTGTAATTTACAGGAAGAAATTACAAACCCAGTATTTAGAGAGTGTACTTCATGCCTTTCTATCTTCTGAAAGACTGGAGCAAGGTTTTGAAAAGTCAAAATGGGTTTTAAGAGATGGTGTGATTGCTGGTGCCACATGGGAGCTGCCAACAGCCTCCTTCCTTAAAATCAGCAGGCTGGGTCTCCCCTATGGCCAGAGGGTATGTGCAGCACAGCACAGGCTGCGTGGACAGAAAAGCACAAGCCTGCACCCTCTCTGGTTAACTGATCACTATTACCATACAATGATCTTCTGGTCAGGATAACTGCAGAAATAAGTGTGCACAGGAACCCCCGTGAGACCTCCGGTACACCTCAAGCTGCCTGCAAGAATGCACTTGGAAAGAAGGAATGCCAGAAAAAGTACTGAATGGAATCAGAGTGAAAATGAAGTAAGGCAGGTAAGAAAAGGTACTTTCCATCAGCTTCGTACGTGAAGTGCTGAGATTAAGAAAACTGCTGTTTAAGAGCGATGAATTGCTGCTGAAAGTGCAGTTTTAACTGAAGTAATGAACTGCAAAGAAAGCAAGTGTTTATATAACACACAGCTATAATGTATCTGTAGAACACATATGCTCACATACCTGTTTCAAGTCACTCCTTGTGCTGCTTCTCTTTTGCTGCTTTTAGCATCAGGTAGCACTTGCTGGCACATGCGGTGTCTTCAACACAAAGGTGTTGTCACCTGGCTGTGATTGTACAGATTTCCCTGTAGCTACATTCAGAAGATGAAAAATGTGTGAATTAAAAGCACGACTTTACTTTTTTTGTGTGTGTGTGATAACCAAGCACAAAATTGTCTACGTTTTTTTCCTAAAATAAAGATGGGAGAGACAGAAACATCATAGGATTATCTAAGCCTTCTATACATCATTCATTCATAGAGACTGCAAATTGTAAAAAGGACAGTGCTGGATATGTGATTTTTTTTTGCTTCATTCTGGTTCTTTATCCCTGGTTTAAAAGAAAAATCTTATTTTTGTATGGCTTGTAAATACTGCTATTGAAGCAATCTATCAAAGGCAGAGAAATATGTTTTCTCTCAGTGCAAAATTCACCACATATTTCTGTGTCACGTGAAGTGACAATTTTATCCTGTAAATACATTTGCAAGCTGTAATGCTGCCTTTGGCTCCTACAGAAGCCTCTGAAGCTTTACGTAAGCCACCCTCAGATTTCACGTGTGTCATGCCTACAGGACAGCAGTTGAAGCCAGTTGAGAAGATCTGTTGAAAAAAATAAGGGCTACAAAGCTATGTACCCACTGCAGAGTTATCTTCCCTGCCTCTTGTCAGGGCATACTTCTGCAACCCTTCCTTTGTTTTCTTTTTAACTTGGACCCCTCTGAACATTTGTTTTTCTCAAAGAAGGGCTCCAGGGAGACCTTCTTGTGGCCTTCCAGTATCTGAAGGGGGCCTACAGGAAAGCTGGGGGGATGACTTTTTACAAGGGCTTGCAGTGATAGGATGAGGAGTAATGGATTCAAACTGGAAAAGGAGAGATTCAGATTTGAAATTAGGAAGATTTTTTTTCATTCTGAGGGTGGTGAAACACTGGAACATGTTGACCACAGAAGCTGTGGATGCCCCATCACTGGATGTGTTCTAGACCAGGTTGAATGGGGCTTTGAGTAACCTGTCTGGTGGGAGGTGTCCCTGCCCGTGGCAGAGGGGTTGGATCTACATGATCTTTAAGGTCCCTTCCAACCCAACCCATTCTATGATTCTCTTGTTCTATGATTATTAGTATTAGGCAATAATAGTACCTAAAGGTCTCTAGCTGGTGTTCTAATTGTACCAGGCGTTTTCATGTGCACATAAACTGTTCTGACTGATGTTGTTGATCCAGGGTAAGAGGTTCCTGCCCTCAGCCTTTGCTACAACTCCTTCTCTTTTGCCCCCTCGACTTCACTCTTTCAACTTTATCTTACTGTTCCCTCCCTCAGTTCTGTAAAATTATTCTGGTTTAAAACAAACAAATGCTCTCAAATATGAAACAAAACACACTATTTTATATTACTGCCTCATTATTCAGTTAGGGAACTGAGATATAGAGATTAAGTGACTTAAGAGTGTATTGGGTTTGTGTGGCAGGGGGACGACAGGAGTGACTCCTGTGAGAAGCCTCTAGAAGCTCCCCTGGCTCCAAGTCAGATCTGCCTCTGGCCAAGAGCGAGCCCATCAGTGATGGTGGTAGTGCCTCTGAAATAACATATTTAAGGGAGAAAAAAACTACAGTGGAAGGAGGAGCGGGATGTCAGAGAAACAGCTATGTGGACACCAGGGTCAGTGGAGAAGGAGAGGGAGGAGGTCCTTGAGGCACTGAAGCAGAGATTCTGCTGCAGCCTGTGGTGAAGATCACAACGAGGCAGGTTGTCCTCTGCGGCCCATGGAGATCCATGGTGGAGCAGATCCACCTGCAGCCTGTGGAGGAATCCGTACTGGAGCAGGTGGCTGTGCCTGAGGAAGGCTGTGACCTTGTGGGAAACTTGTGCTGGAGCAGTCTCTTCCTGCAGGATTGCTCCCTGTGGAAGGAATCCATGCTGGAGCAGTCTGTGAAGAGCTGCAGCCCATGGGGAAGGATTCACACTGGAGAAGTTCATGGAGGACTGTCTTCTGTGGGAGGAACCCACACTGGAGCAGGGGAAGACTGCGAGTCCTCCCCTGAGGAGGAAGGTGCAGCAGAGACAACATGTGATGGACTGACCACAAGCCCCATTCCCCATCCCCCTGTGCTGCTGGAGGGGAGGAGGTAGAGAAATCAGGAGCAGAGCTGAGCCTGGGTAGAAGGGAGGGGGGTGTGTGGGGGAAGTTGTTTTAAGATTTGATAGTATTTCTCTGATTTGATTGGTAACATATTAAATAGATATTTTTTCCCCAAGTCAAGTCAGTTTTTCCCATGGCCATAATTGGTGAGTGAACCCTCCCTGTCCTTGTCTCGACCCACAAGCCTTTCATTCGTTCATTATATTTTCTCCTCCCCATCCCGCAGGGAGGAGGGGAGGAGTGAGCGAGCGGCTCCGTGGTGCTTTGTTGCTGGCTGGGCTTAAACCACGACGCAGAGAAAAGGAAGAAGGATGTAGGAAGAAAATTTAGTTCCTCTGAGTCACAGATCAGCATCTTAAATAGAAACATTCTTTGTTCTGACTTCACCCTACCTCCAAGTATTGCCCAATTTCTTTATGCCCAAACTTTCCTTGTCTAGACTCTATTCCTTCCGATTTCAACGGGTGACTTGTCACACAGGACAGGCATGAAGGAGATTAAGGGGTTGTTCTGGGCTTTTCATCTCTAGAGGTTTTCTCCACTGCTACAAGATGAAGTTGAAAACGATGTCCTGGAATTGCAGCTTTTCCTTCGCCATCAAGGATTTTTTCCCTGTATCATATTTGTTCAGTGTATTGTTTGTTTGCTCGCTCGTGCCTGGCAAGCTTTGTCTACCTGCTTTGTGCATAAATGTCAGGGATAATTCTGAAGGCTCAGGGTGATTACCAGTTGGCCAGCTGCCATGTTGGTCTTCAGGATTTAACTTGCCATCCACAAAATGGCATGAATTTATTTGTTTGTATTTTAAAACTTCCTGTGCCTATTGTCTCTTCATGCACAAACAAAAGGTTTTAGCCAAACGTAAATACACACTGCCTGAATTAATGCCCACTAATGAAAGACCTTCTTAACCAACCTCAACTAACATACTAAACCTTCCCACATCTTTAAGTTCCTCCATGCTCTTCCTCAAAGTCTGAAGAAAAGATATACTCTGCAATGTGTCCCACAGGTGAAAAAACCTAGAAGCTGGCAGTCTAGGAGGGAAGTGGATTCCAGGATCAAGTACTACACATTGCCCACTTCCAGTCAGATTAGCACAAACTGGGTTTTTTTTGTCTCCTTTGCCTGAGGCAGTGAGTTCTCAGTTGGGTTTTTACTACATGCAGCTATCTACTATAAAATATATTCACAGTTAACAACCTAACTAAAAAAAAAACCCCTATGCTCGGAACCTAAAGTTTACTAGCTTTCTAAAATAACCCACATAAACCGGATTAATGCACAGAAGGGGTGTTGAGGTTTAACCCTGGCAGGTAGCTCAGCACCACAAAACTGCTCGTTCACTTCCCCCCCCAGCAGGATTAGGGATAGAATCAGAAGGATAAAAGGAGGAAAACTTGTGCATTGAGATAAAAAGAGTTTAATAATGTTTTTAAAAGGGGAGGAAGTATAAACAACAAAGAAAGGGGAAAAAAGCACACCAAAACCCGAAAAAAGAAGTGATGCAAAAGAAAGCACTTCCTCCCCCACCAGCTGATCAATGCCCAGCCAGTCACTGAGCAACAGCAGCTCATGCCAAACCCCCAGTTTTATTGCAGCATGACATCATATGGTCTGGAATATCCCTGTGGTCAGCTGGGGTCGGTGTCCCAGCTGTGTCCCCTCCCAGCTTCTCGTGCATCCTCAGCCTGCTCACTGGTGGGGTGAGGAGCAGGAAAAGCCTTGACTCTGTGTAAGTGTTGCTCAGCAATAACTAAAACTTCCCTGAGTTACCAACACCATTTCCAGCCCAAATCCAGAACACAGCCCCATACTACCTACTATGAAAACAACTCTGTCAGAGCCAAAACCAGTACAAGGAGAGATTACCCAACTGATGTGGACAGCTCTGCTGCGCTTTATAGCTTTTCTGTTTTTTTCAGCTGCAATATACCTTTTGTTTATCTGAGTGAATTGAGGTGAGCTGTATTAAGACCAAGCTTTTTCCCTCCCTCTCTTTTCTTCCGCTTGTTGGCAATGTATCTCCCTGTGGTTTGATACCAATTAGCGGGTGTATGGCACTGCAGAACCAGTGACATGACTTTCCAAAGGATCTTCACTGTCTCTGCTGATTCTCCTTCGCTACTGTTACATAATCCCCTCCTTCTGGATGAGTTATTCTTCCATTTTGTGCTGTTCTAGCATGAAATTACAAAGCCCCATGCTGTAAATTAGATTTCTGTAGGGATATCAGGTGTTTCAAGAGAGACGATTCCGAGTGGTCTCAAAAAACTGCCCTTTTTAAATGTGTCTTGAATGGGAGCATCCACTAATCTAGTAGGGAAAACAGGGGGAGAAAAGGTAACAGGGGCAAGAAAGACTCTGGTATGTTCTGCATGGTGAAGTTTGAGCTTGTTAGCCTTGTTTTCAGTGTGCAAAGTCCTTAGTGTTTTTAATGAGTTTGGGATATGGAGCAGCTCTGTGTGTAGAGCGACTCGCTGCTATTAAAATATCTTTGAACACTGTCCCTTTAAAATATACTTCACTGGGAAGCAAAAGGGGTAAGGGGAAGAGAGAAGGAGATTCAGAAATGCGCAGTTAACCTCTATGGAAGGAAAACCTTGTTAGGAGGACATGATGTTACGTCCCAACTTACTTTAACCCACTCAGGATTTGTTCAGCATAGTCAAAGTTCACTAAAGCAGCAGAAAACCCAGGGGAGACTAAGGAGAGTGATAATCATTGGAAGACCCTGCTGAGGACTCCTCAGGTGGCTTCAAGCTGCCTCTAGAAGACTCCATGTGGCTGTTTCAGAAGTGCAACCCCCCTGCCTGTGTTGTGTATTGATACAGGAGAGAAAGACAAACTCCTGTGGACAACCGTGTGGGAATATTGCAAGATGAGGAGGATTAAAAAGGTTCAGCTTTCAAAACCAAAAGAAGGTACACCTCGGACCACTGTGGCTTGTCATAAAACTGGAAAAGAAATATCTGCATTCAACATGAGTTCATTTGTTGATATTATTAGAACAGAAGTACAAAATCCTGATTGGATATTGGAGGCGAAGTTGGAAAGCCAGAAAGTTACACGAGAACCAAACTGGACCTGCTGTATTTAAGGGAGTGTTCAGAAGGTTTTGGGGGAGTGAGCAATAAAATGGACAAAAGAAAAATGCCGTGTTGAGTAACATGAATATACTCCCTAACAGGTGAAATCATAAAGTCCATATACATTTTAAGCTCATTTCTTATTCAACAAAATGACTGACAAAGGGAAGTTGGTGAAGGAAGGAAACAAAGATTTGGCCCTAAATTTATTGCATGCTCCCCTTGCTTTGGACTGATAAGCACCAAATGAACTAATCAAAGAAGTTAGAAAACATTATAGGGATGGATGATTTCTGCTGATTTTGGTAAAAAAAAGAATAGTATTTATGACATTCAGACAATACAGCGGTGCATTTTTCCTAAAGTGACTACTTTTACAATATTTCAAACTTTTAATGCACAAAAGTAGGAAGTCTCAAGAAGCCTTTTCCTTCTGTCCTCTCTTCAGACCCCTGTGTCCCCAAACCTCTCCTCAGGGCTTCACCACTGTCATGCACAGAAGAGCAGGAAGGAGAATCATACAGAAAATCATGTTGCCCTGCTTTGCCTTTTATCACTTTCAATTCTTGACCCAAGCAATCAGGAAGCAATTAAAAGCTTCTGTTTCAGCTGCCCATCCCCTTCAAATTCTTAATCTCATTTTGTTTATCTGAAACTTTGCTCTTTTGAAAGCTCTCCAGTGCGTGTGAACGTGTGTGCGCGTGCACTCACAGACATATGCCTGCCCTTGTTCTTTCAATTAAGAGATACTACAAAATGGCTTTTCCTTTCTCACAGGGTTCAGTCATCTTTGTAATAAACACGTCCTTTAACAAAATTCTCAACCTTAATGCTTTTCAAAATGTCTCTAACGATTTCTAATTTACTGACATTTTCCCTGAGCCCCTCATCAATTTGACTATTCAAATTGCTACCACTGTTAATAATTCCTCTGTCTCCAGCAGACCCAGTGCAGACCTTGAAATCCCTCTGCTGCCTCCACAGACAAGAACACATCTGGTTGCTCATCCACACCATGCTGGATCCGAGTGTTTATTAGCCTGGCAGCGGAGTCTCATCACCATGCGGTATGATGATTAACTGCTTCATTTTCACCATTGATATCCAGAAGGGCCTCTCGTGAGGCCATTTCCTTCCCTGACTTCTATCTTACAGTGGTGAGATCCCACTGATTTCTGCAGGAGAAGAGCATGAGCACAAGGGGCTGTATTTCTAAGGGTTTGTGGGGAAGATTTTGAGAAACACTTGGAGCTGTGTTGCCAAATTGCCTTCCTTGCCTTTGAAAAAGTCCAGGTGTCTGTACTTCGGGGAAGGTTTGAAGGAGAAGCAGATGCAGGCTGACCTGGCTTCAGACAAAAGCCTGACTTCTCAAAATGGCCCAGTGCTTGCTCTGCTGGGACTGCAGGGCTGCAGATACTGAACCAAGCTAGGCATGGCCTTGCTGCGCACCAGCAGAACTCTGCTAATTGCTCTTATTCTGTGGTATATAAAGAGCATTTGGAAATGGCTCATCTGTCAGAGGCAGTTCAGGACTTGGAATGCTTTGCATTCCAGCTTTCTAGACAAAGCTCCCATGCAGAGGCAGCTTGTTAAGTGGCTCACCTCAACATTTCCTGGACAGAGGTGCTCCTATCTGTGGCAGTACACATGCGGCCAGTGAGCGATATGTGACAGCTCCCTAAAAGAGACCCTCCTGCTTGTAGACGCAGAACAAAGAGATTAACCGCCTCTGCTTGACACTGCCACAGTCAATGAAAATAACCAACCAAACTCAGACAGGGACCCGATGGTCTGCAGCAGATAACCAGGAGAGCAGTTGTAAAGTAGCAGTGCTTTAGGGTAGAATCCCTTCAGAAGCGCAGGCCAGTAATTAGAGCATGAGGAGCCTGGGAAAGATTTCTTGAGTCTTAACCACAAGCGTCCTGTTAACCAAGTTACTTAAACCTTCTGGGTCTTGGTTTGTACATTTGCTGTTGAGATTCCCATTGTGGGAATGTAATTAGCTTACGGTTGTAAAACACTTTGTGATACTGCAAGGGGATGTTGCTGGCTACAAGCAAGGAGCGGGTTTTGTACAGGAGAGTGTATGTGATCTGTAAATAGGGGGTAATAAAAATTACTCAGCAGTTTGAATGAGTCGTCTCAATGCCTTAGGACTTACAGATAACTATGAAAAGTTGTCCACAGAAAACCCAAGTCTGCCTCTCTGAATAGTGTTTGCCCCTTGAAAAACAATTTTGCTTCTGTGAAAAAGAAGCTTAGAAACAAATCGAGGAAAATGATGGCAGAATTAAGTTTTGCATCTCCACTCAAGCAGCTTTCTGAGGAAGATAAAAACCATTATTTTGTAGCCCTGATGAATTCATATGTGGACTCCAAAGTTCATAAGGAGGCTCTAAATTAAAGTCCCTACATGGAACTAAATTAATCCATTCCCAAGTAACACTTTAAAATCATATTACATAGGAGTAATTGGAGCAGAATTTGGCTCTCAGTCAGATGTTTTATGAAAATACAGACACAAATTACGAACTTCAGGCCTAGATCAAAATCTAATAAAGTCACCAAGTTAAAAAAATGGTAAGTAGAAGCAGCCACACCTTCAACATCTGATAAGCAGGGCTCTGAGCTGTGAAGGAACTGGTACCTGTGGGATAAAGAGTGTCACTGAGCCACTCTGAGGTATTTAACTTCATTTCCAGGCCAGCCCTATCAACGGGGCCAGCAAGCGCAGCAAAGCATCAGGGACAGCTAGCTGTCCAGTGAAGATGTGTGGGTGATGGCACACAGGAGACCTGCTGCTTTGCCTGGGGCAAGAGAGTCCTTATTGCTGCCAGCCCTGCTTCTCTGCATCTTTCAGTCTCAGATGCTGCTGACACTCCGTCGCTGAGAGGATCTGTTTCCCTATATGTATTAATTTGTAGTATTAAAAATAGCTCCGACATGCATACGGGCTGAGGGGAGAGGGAGGCATTCTCCTCCTCTGTTCCACCATCCCTGGAGATTCCCCGTAGCCACATGGCCTTTCCAAACAAGCTCAGAGCAACAGTTTTGAACATTAGTTAGAAACTTATGCTCACAGTATAAGGAAGCAGTCAACATAGAAGATGAACATCTGTTAGTAAAACGTAAGGTCAGGGCTTAAAGCTCTTGGTGTTGCCATTGCATTGGCACAAAATCTTGATTCCTCTCCCTTGCTCAGCCAATGGAAAGGAGAAAAGAAAAAGGCACATTCCCTGTAACTCCATGTTGGCCACACTCAGATTAAGACCTGACAGAATAGAATCATAAAATAATTTAGGTGGGAAAGAACCATTAAAATCGAGTCCAACCACTGGAGCAGGTGTAATCTACTCCACATAAGGGGCAAAGCAGCTGAGCTCTCTAAAAAACAAAGAGGAGATTCTCTGGGGTTCAGAACTCAGGCCACAATGCACAGAGGCATTTTGGTGACCGAGTAGAGTGGGTTGCCCAAATGCCCTTGTGGGTCTTAGCATATATAGATACATAAAAACTGTTAGGAAAGGCTGAGGGAAGTGGGTGTTCTAGTCCTAGGAAGAAGAGCAGGCAAAGAGGAGATCTTATGGCTATCTCCAACAACCTAATGGGAGGGTGTAAAGAAGAAATGCCCTCCATTCTCAACTGGGAGACAACCACCCTGTGGTGGGGTGGTAAAAGAAGATGGGGATATTACATTGCAGACTCCTGGCCACTCAAGGCTTATCTGATAGAAAACTGCCCCTCTGTCTTCCTTTTTGTGACAGCCATTCCTTCCAGATGCAGGGAAACCACTCATTAATCTTCTGCCATTTGATTTCTATATTTCTGGAAAATTTTAAATCCACAAGCAGGGCATTTTGACTGGTCCAATTTCCCTTGCAGGGTATTTTCTCAATTCTTTTTTACCTCTGAGACCTTGTGCACTCAAGCTATTCGCAACGTCTACTTTACACTACATTCAGCTCAACTGATTCGGCATTTCAGGCTTCACAGCTCCGTGCCCATATCCTGACTCAGGAGCCCAGACCTCAGTATTATGACTGCAAGCAGCGATTACCTGTGATTTTTTTACTCTACCTCTGGCCTGTCTCTGGACCAGCTTAGTTTCTTGTCTTCATTCTCTTCATACCCCTTAAAATAGCTTTTATTTTTTTTTTCTCTCTCTGTAAAATAGAACTAATAAGAATGACTTTAAAAAGTGGACTTTACACTAACAATCAGAAGGGTCTTGTCATGGATTAAGCATCCTGAGCTATAAACATGCTGCTACGAGACAAATAACTAACAAATACAGTGTAAAATTCTGTAGGATCTGTCTCCCTTAGAGACCACTTCAATGATGTGAAACATCGTTGTGTAAACTTCAACAGAAAGGGAAAGCGAGCACCAGTTATGTTCCATATGACAGAAGTGACAATGGGTTTGCAGTTTTAACACAGGAAACTAAAGTAAGTCTAAATTAACATAACTAATTAGCAGCCTTAGATAACATAATTGCTAAGCAGAACTTTCCAGTGTTAGTTAGCATTCTGTATTAACTACTATGTAATTATTAAGGCACCATACTCAGCACCAGCAACTTAATTATCATTAGTATTGCTCCAGTCTCAAGCTTGAATGCCGATGATTAATAAAACACAATTATTTACATTGTAACTGTGGCATTTTAATTAAACCGAAAATGCACTTTGTTTGCTTTTTGTCACAGTGTTAATTTTTTAAATTAAGGTCAGATCTTCTCGTCAAGCTTTTTTTTAATCCCTAATTGCAAGTTAGATAGACTGATCTCTTGTCATCTTAAGGAAACGTTGTGACTGTTGGTGACAAATGAGTCTTGGGGTAACAAAACAGCCTCATTGCTCTGGATTTATGTAATCCCAGTGCCAACGAGCAATACCTTGGTATGTTATTTTGCATGACTCTTAAGTACCTTCATTGTATGTAAACCCCAGTTAATTTTCTTTTAGAATTAGTCTTTGCAAGGGTTTGTCATTACTTACATTATACCAATACTTAGAAGGTCCTGTTGAGACCAAAGACTTTACAGACCAGCGAGGCCAAAGGTGAAAAGGGAAGCTTTGGCTTATAAAAGTAAAATGATCTGCTCATTGTCACCTAATATGTCACTGTCAGAGCCAGGAACAGACTCCAGGGCTCCCAGCTCTTATTTCAGTGCTCTGCCTGATAGATCACATTGCTCCTCCAGTGAGCAAATTTAGAAATGCCAAATGAATGGAGAGGCAGAGGCTTAGTCCCTATTTTCATAACAGGGATCCTGGCCTTAGTAATAATTAAAGATCTTTTTACGCATTTTTGTAACTTCTCTGACTTCAGGGGATTTTTTTCTGATTTACACCGGTGTAACACGGATCAGGCCCAGGATTAATAGCTTTCCTCAGAGTGCCTGAGCACCGTAAGATTTGCTTACAGAGAGGAAGAATTTCCCTGCCATTACCCAGAGAACTTTACTATGAATCTGCAGCAAGTTCTGCCCCAGTTTTTGCCCTCTGAGAGACTCTCAGTATGAGCCGTTAGAAACTTTATAGGTAATCTTCCATTTCTTTTTAGATAGCCAGAATTTAACTTAACTCAAAATGTCAATGTGCCTGCCTTGAGGGGGAAGAGAAAGGAGAATTACCGAGGCCATTTCAGGGATTAGTCTTCCTTGTGCTTACTTTATTGCTGTATCTTCCAAGTTACAGGACTGGAAGCCCAGAGGTGAAATGGCTGAACACTGGATCAAAAGGCAGGTTTTTGGGAGCAGAGCGAGAGAGGATTTGTCAGGCAGACTGACTGAAAGCCATGGTAGACAGAAAATGAAGACTGGAAAAGATCCAGAGGGGAAAAAATATCTGTTGGTTAAAGAAAGAAACAGGTTATGGAAAGGAGGATGCTTTGGGCTGGACTACTTAGAAGCAAGGAATTAGCAGACTTTGGAAGCTGGAGGCTGTGTAGGAAGCAAACCTGGAAGCTGAAAAGGGGGAAGAGAAGAAAATGTTATAATTGCAGTGCCACTTAAATGTGATCTAATCTCTGGCCTGGGTAAATCCAAGACCTGTGTGTCTGCTGAGCCCAGCACAACAGTGAAATGACTGACTGCCAAGAAAGAGTAAACCAATTGCCTCTCTGAAGAGATAATGCAGATATCGTTAAACACTTGAGGAAACTTGAACAGGTTTCGATCTATAAGGAAGAAAAGTCTATGGCCACTATGCAGATTTATAAACATGTGTCCATCATGTCTAGCTTTTACAGATCTCGAACCGCTAGATCTTTTCCCCATATGAGAAGAGAGTAGGTCACTAAAGTCAAAAAAAACCCACCAACAAACACAAAAACTGATGTAAAAGTAGCTCAAGAGGTAACAGAAAAGATGAACCTTTTGTGAGAAAACTCATAGCAGCCTTTCCATCTACATTCAAATTCCCCTTTTACATTGGAAAATCCTCCTTATTAAAGATGTAATTAGCAATAATTGTAGGGCTGGACTCTCTTGTCATCTGATTCTTCTTGCTGCTCTTAACTTCTCCGAAGCTGCTATGGACTTCTATAAGCACAAGAAGAATCACAAATCTCCCTTCTCTAGGGATCACTTGTCTATTGTTTTTGTCACAGATCTTTTAATCTCTGGAGATTATTCTGCAGTTACTTAAGCATTCTGGCTGAATTTCAAGACATTGTAATAACGAGTGAGGTGAGGACAGGGGATTTCTAGGCATTAAGAGAAGCACTTTTATTTTGTCCTGAAGCAGATGTATAAAGTTAGGGTTGGCAGTTTGATTCCTGTAGCTATTGGAGGCTTTGGGAATGACAGTGGTTGCCAGTTTAGTGAGGAGATAACGGAGCTGATTTACGCCAGCTAAAGACTGGGATAGATTCTCCAGTGCTGCACAGCCAGCACAAAAGTGTCCCCTATGATGGCCTCATTAGCTTGGGAAGATGCCAGCTGAATTCTACTGCTTAGATAAAACAGAAGGATTCTAAAGCTTTCCTCAGTCAGATTTATTATCAATATTCTCATCTGGTGAGAAGAGAGTGACTTTCTCTTGCAGAGGTATAATCCCTGCCAGAGTAATCCCTGCTTCTATCACTTCAAGATTACTTAGCTGCATTACACTTCATCTTAACACCCCATGGAAACTCAAGCTGAGGAACAATTCTATGACCAATTTTTAAGCAGCATTGTGACAAAATTATTATTATATCAATATTTCTGGGTCTGTAGAAGCTGCCACTAGGTTTCTAAATGGATTTTAAATGCCAGGATCAACCTGTAAATGCTTATATTTATGGGATATGGTTACCAGAGGGACTGCCTCTTGATTCCTTTGCAACTGTCCTAGCTGAGATTTCTCAGGGTGCTTCAGTGGGAATTCTCTGACAATAAATCCAAGAGGTCACAGACAAAATGCTTATCACAGGGGTAAGGGACAAGGGCTGGAGATACCTGGATTACATTTGTATTTTGCAAAAGAGAAAGGAATTGGTTAGTGCAACTTTACTACAAATTACCTATGTCTGTAGTTCATAGGGTAGGAGTGAACAGCAGGGCATGAGTCCCTTCTGCACAGGGACTTTTATGAATTTTTATACATTTAATTACTGCTATGTACGTAGTGCTTGTTGGGCAAGAGGCAGGGTAATGCACTTCTGGTGCAAAGCATTGTGACCTGAAAAATCCCCATGTAGTTTCAGTGACTCTAGATCAGACCTATTAAAAGGAACAGCCTTCACAAAAGCCCTTACAAGAAATCCAAGCCAGTTAAATGCTGACAACTGCTGTACAGAATAATAATATTTTCATATAGCAGACAGAGTTACGGAAATATGATCTCCATGCAATGAATGAGATAAATCCTGAAAGATTTGCATAATTGCTCCATATTTTTCTATTACTTTCATTTAAAGTGCTTTTTATTACGACTACTTGCACCTCCAGATGTTGTCTCTCATATAAGGCTTGGGATGTAATATGGATCTGATATTTTAAAAGTAAAAAAAAAAAAATTAATTAAAACCCAAAATAAACGATCCCATTACATGGTTGAGCATATTCACCTTCCACTTCACAGAGTTTCTTCAGAAGAAAGAGCACTGCAAAGGTCTCAAGCTCCATATTTCATTAAACAAGTAAATACAAAGACAGTCATACTAAAAATGCATGGAATAGTAAACTCCATCTCACTTGAGTATAAACAATATTAGGTTTCGATGTAAACCGTGATCAGTCAGAGTAGTATATACAGTCCCATGGTTTTTATGCCCAGCTGCTTTTGCCACATTTCTTCTCTTCATCAATTCTTTTTCAGTGAATTCACAGGGAAAATAGAAAACAAGCAGCCCCCCCCCCCCACACCATTGCAGTACTTTGTATTTCTTTCATTTACTTCACTTTATGTTTATTTTAGTTAGATCTTCTCTGGTTTTCACTGACTTACGGTTCCTATTGCAACACAGCAGCCCTGCTCCAGCTTTATCCTCCAGTTAGCCCCAGAGAGCATCAACACCAGCCATTGTCTTCCTGGCTGTTCAATCCTCAGAGGGTGTGAGGAAAGTCAGGAGCTGAGTATTCCTGCTCCAGGGTCTCACTGTCAGCACCAACCTAAACGAAAAACAAATCAATGCATCAGTCCAAGCAGGGATTTGGCCCCTTTGAAGCAATGCAGCTACTGGAAAGCACAGGAAGTAACTGGGGAGTTTAAGGAATCTGTCTGATTTTAGTAACTTTAACAAGTAAACCTTCTGGGCTCTTTACAACTAAATATCAATTCTTCCACTCTCTTTACATATGCTAGTTTGAATTTCATGGCTGTCTTTCTTTCTTGGTTCCACATGATATTCCCCCATTTGTTGCCAAGGCTGGAAGGCAAGAAGCAAATGGAGCTGGGGATGTTAAGAAGAGGACCAGCAGGTCGAGGGAGATTCTCCTGCCCCTCTATTCTGCCCTTCTGAAGCCACATCTGGAGTATTTTGTCCAGTTCTGGGCTTCCCAGTTCAAGAGAGACAGGGACCTACCAGAAAGAGTCCAGAAGAGGCTACAAAGATGCCGAGTGTCCTAGAGCATCTCTGTGCCGAGGAAAGGCCGAAAGCCCTGGGGCTGTTCAGATGGAGAGAAGCAGCCTGAGAGGGGATCTGATCCATTTTGATCAATATCTAAAGAGTGAGTATCAAGAGGATGGGGCAAGACTCTTTTTAGTGGTGCCCAGTGACAGGACAAGGGGTAATGGGCACAAACTGGAACCCAGGAAGTTCCATCTTCACAAAAGGAAAAAATTCTTTGCTGTGAGGGTGTTGGAGCCTGGCCCAGGCTGCCCAGAGAGGTTGTGGAGTCTCCTTCTCT